>VDFB02337864.1:0-10923 GCA_007258455.2 Sequoia sempervirens
CATACACAATGATACATAAATGTGTAATATGTATCTGAATTTGTGTATATACAAACTTAAATTGTTCATTAAAATCTTTACTTTTTACGTATATGTTTAATAGTTAATAGTAATTGTAATATGGTAATACTATTAAAATATGTATATAACTATATACAAACTTAAATTGTTCATTATGATATTGTTCATTAAACTGTTTAATGTTTAAAACTTTACACATTATCAATATACAATGTATGGTAATGTGTAATATTAGTCGACAAGTTTGTGTATATTGATAATGTGTAACACTACAGTGTAAAGTGTAAACAGTAATATCATGGAAAATTGTGACAAAAAACCAATCCAAATCGTGTCAAAAAACCAATCCAAATCGTGTCGAAGGATGCAGTGTCTGTAAGGCCCACTAAATGGGGTATTTTTAAGCACCAAATCGTGTCATACATATGTCCAAAACGCACAAAAACGATGTCAAAATCGTGCAAAAACAAGTGCGTGAAAAGCGTGTTTCATCTGTTCCAAGGTTTTTCACAAGTACCATGAGGGTATGTGATCTATGGGTGAGGCTATGTCTTTATGATTGGAGACTTATCTGAGAAAACACTCGACCAGTAAACTAAGCCCTCAAGCTAAGTAGCATGATGTGCATAGAATATATCCTTTCTTCTAATTTTGGTTCAAAAAGTGACTTTTTAGCTTGTTTGAGAAAGAACTAGAGCATTATACTAAGCCTTAAGATAAGTTACCCAATGTACCTTAGGAGGTATTTATATAGCAGATCCGGATATGTCCTCGATAAATATGATAATCAGATTTGCTAAATCTGATCTGAGGCATCCAGATATGCCTCCCCAAACCCCCAATACATCTCCAGGCTACTGGATACACCATCAGATATAAATTCCAGCTACCCTATCATCACTCTAACCCCACTCACCAGCTTGGACACCATGCATGCCATCCCTCATTACTAATGAACCGTAAAAAGAAATTGGTACTCAAACGATGATGAGATTCAATTTTTCTAGCACAATGAAGAAGGGCCGATCCTACAAATGTAACGAAAAGCAAACTCATTCAGTACCTGGACATAACCAAAGACTGTTGGGCATCTGAGACTAACATTGGACCAGTGTTTGAGACTCATTCATCACCTAAGCTAATATTTTTTCAAAACTACATGTAGTTTATTTGGAGGACAAATCTATCAAAGAGGCATCTATTGAGTATTATTATATGTTGGTAAGCATGCTCATTGAGGATTTTTACAAAATGCTACATGTTAGAATTTCCCCATCTGAAAAGCTAAAATTTATTCAAACACCTCCTTAAATGATGGTGAAAGGCACCTCAGCAATTCATTGTCATTAAGTATGCATATATTGATATAGATCATTAAGAAAACAAAGATAATATATTTCAGCAGCAGATAAGACTCGAATTGCAGAGCTAAGAAATGCCAAAGCTTCAAACTTCAAACAATTGGGTTCTCGAAAGAAAGGACAATACCTGCAAGGAGCTATGTGGTACAAAATGGTGATAGGATTTAAAGTCAAGCCCTTTTTCTGAAGTAGTACTTGAGTTAATACCAAATGAACAGCTTCTGCAAATATGCCTGTAACCTGATAAACTGTACCAACGATATTGGAATGTCTCTCCCCATAAGAAGAAATGACTACTCCAATACTGACCAGCAACATATTGAGAAACAAGTCACATCTTGGTGTGTCAGTATGACAAATCAAAGCCATCATGTATGTTGCAACTGGCACAGCAAAGGGTGAAATTAAGAAATTTTCAAATTACATAGAAATTACATGGATCAAAACCCAAATTTTAGCAAGAGCAGTAATATAAACTCGATACATACTGAGAGCTTTCAGCATTTGAATAAAGTCCACTGAAATATGAAGATATGCAATATTGCCAAACCTGCAAAGAGTGCAGAATAAGTACAGAATCCATTGAAGTGCATGTGTAATTTTTGTGCAAATCCCTGTCACATGACTTTGGAGACTCTTCAACAACATGACTACAGTCAAAGCAACTATATAGTAGAATAAAGATATGCTGAAAATTATAAAAAATTTATGTTATGATATTTCTGGATAACTTTCAGGTTTTGGACTAATTTGCAAATATCAGTATTCAATTTAAATTTCTGGACTTCGCATATAAGGATGTAATATTCCAACCACTTACCATAGACTTGATGCAAAGTCTAACACATATTGCATAACTTTTATGGTAAAAAAGGAAGGAAAAAATATGGGCACATAACCTAAGAATTGAATAATAATTTCAAGGTAGTTCTTACAGTTAAATGTCATTTTGAGTGGTGTGACAACCTTAAATTTAGCAATTAACAAATTATATGCTAGCCACAGAAGACATCACAAATAAAAAATTCAGTATCTTCAACAACTTATATATAAATAACAGCAACTACATGCTAGGGAATTTTTTAGAGGAGATTTGTCATCAATTGGCAAATTTATGCTTGGGGGGTCTCAAAAAATGGCAGATAGAAACACATGTGGCAGCCTCTCCTTTCACCCAAATTTGACATTTTTTCACATATGCAGCATCGGATTGCCTTAGAATAGATTTTTTAATTTGTTATAACAGTATTACATCACCACACTTTTTAACCCAATTTGGGCCCATCACTTGGAAATTATAAAGGCATCTTTTAATTTGGGTTCAATTGCCTACCATTTGAATTTCCATTTTCCATAATTGAGGTTCAATCACCTCTCTCCTCACATTAATTTTTTTTTCTTCAATTCTATAGCATCATCCTGCCATTATCACTAAATTAAGGAAATGGGTGGTGTGATCACCAAAAAAAATTATAGACAATTAAGGTGGTGTTATCACCAATATAATTATAATTAATTTACGGAAAACACATATAATCACCATGCAATTATAGGCACTTAAGGGAAAACATGTATTATCGTCATTTAATTATGAGCACTTTAGGGAAAGTGGATGTTATAATTGTGAAAATACGAGTAATTTATGGTTAATGTGTCTAACTATCCATGCAAAGGTTACTATGTTTTTGTGGGCTAGACGACCAAAAACATGAAGCAATTGTGGATGTGTTTAACTAAAAAAATATTCATTCACTTGTTCACATTCTCAAATCACAATGTTGTAATTTCTAGATTTGCATTTGATCAATCCACCATCAACTATGAGACAGGAATACTTTCTCAAAAGTTATCGATGAGACAAAAGCTACAAATCTACATCAATCTCCCAATTCTAGTGAGTTACAAAGAAAAGTTATTTGTGATTGTATATTGTTTGAATAATCTCAAATATTTATCGATAAGCTTTGATAAAAGGGATAAACGGGTTTTACAGGGACCCGAAACCACAAAGTAACATTACAAGCAAAGACCAAAACAGAGGTCCAAAAGACAAAAAGGCTGCCATAGAGATAAAAATCAGCTAAAATAGACAGCCACAAAAAGCCACAAAAAATCCATTAGACGGCCGGCAAACAGACAAAACTGGGCCCAGCCACAGCTAATCCATAGACTTCAGAAGCTCGTCACAACCTTTTCCAGTCCACCATATTCCTCGACCTCTCCATGAAATATATGAGTCATATGGGTAGAGACAGGGCTTTTTCTTTTCATACTTGATCTAGTGCGCCTTGAAATCCCCGCATCCTCATCCTGGTCTTTCTCCTTATCTAAGTCAACAATCAGTGCTCTGTTTTGGGTTTTCTCCACTCTTTCGGTCAAGGCTTTGACGATTAATGAATTATGTTTGGCAATTCTGCAATTCTGATCAACAATTTTTTTTATGGTTCCTTTGATTTTATCAAGATCATTTTCAACAGTACTGTCCTTTTGCATGCTGTCCTTCACAAAGGTATTCTTCTCCACTTTGAACTGTATTAGCCCAACAACTTTGGATTCAATTTCCCCCAACTTACTATGAAGAGACAGATTTTTGGTCTTCAACTCACTAATTTCATAAAATAACCATTTGGCAGAATTAAATTGGTCCTCAGAAACATCTTTTGTCAGTTCCAACGAAGTCAAAAGGGGGGTCACTATCAGAATTGACACCAAAATTAACCAACTCCGCACCTCTGGGAGGGCTACGATTCTCCTTTTGAATATTCTAAGGGGAGTGGGGATCCTCAAGATTGACCTCGGCTGCTTTAGCAGAAACAACAGGAGAGTCTTCAGGATAGGAGACTAACTTCTTAGCTGGAGAACTAGAGCTCGCCAAAATAGCATTAGGGTTAGCGTGGCTGGGAGTAGGAACAGAGTAGGCACTAGAAGGCTGGGGGGAGCAGCCAAAGGCAAAAGGGGGGGCAGGGGAAGCGAGGAGAGCTTGACACGACAAGAAATAACTTTAGTTCCAGATATACTAGGCTCAGTATCATCCTCATCAGGCTCCGAAGGGGCTAAAGGGTTTGAGAGGGTAGGCATATTCTGAAAGTGCTCATAAATGAGCCTTAAAAGACCCGTGTGAAGAATCGGGTATCTTTTAGGGCTCCTACTGTGGTCAGAAAGCTATTTCTTAGGGAACAGAGCAAAAAGAAAGGGATGGAAACATGCACCTTATGCCAGAAGTGATTGAGCAGCACGAAGTGGTATCCATAAACCCTAGTGAAGCGGTCATCAAGAGTGATGTACTCCATAATAACCCTTAGCACTTTTCTCCATTTTCCGACATATTGATATTGATATAAAACTTATTATTGAATCGACCTTTATATTTTTTATTGTGCATTTCTGATGTGTTGATATTAGACGTTATCATTGATTCATTGCATAAACCTGCGTGGTTTTTATTTCATTTGTTATATATTTGTTTTGGGTAGACTATATCAATAGTCATAGGCTACCATAAGAACAGTCCATGTTGCATTTATTAGTCCCTGCCTATATATAGGCAGAGACTAATATTTTCGCTTCATTCTTTGCTATTAATACTTCTCTCGGAAATCAGGTCAGGAGAGCATAAAACCGTTTATCCCATGGTTTGGAGCTATTTCACTATTAAAATGAAATTTCAACTGATTTTTTAAAAAATTTTGATTGGAAGCTCTGATTTTTGCTGGTGGTTTTTTTTTATATTTACAAATTGTTTTGGCAACCAATAGAAAACGGAGAGAGGAAATTTTTTTGCTAGGTTTCTAATGTTTTCAGTTTGTAGACATGTCTTGGCAATGAGAGTTCTGGTGGGTAGGTGGCAACACGTGCCTTGTCTCTGCTATCACATTTTGCATACATGCCTAACATAACAGTTTCCCTTAAGGAATTTCACTTCTATTATGTTTGATGAATCTCCATACCCTATTCTAAAGCTACCATTTTGGTATAGGGAGGGAGGATGCTGCTAAAGTTTGTGGATTTCGGCTTTACAACTGCCAATTGTGTTTACTGAAATTTCTAAAGCCTTTTCAACACATCCAAATTGTGAATATCTTGCAACCATTGCAGCAATTTTAGCCTGCTTTGCTAGATTCATTTGGTGAAATAGGTCATTGTTTCTCCTCAATGTAGGTGTAATGGTAAGCTACAATTTTTTTTTTTTTTTTGTTTGGTAAGCTGCAATTTTGATGATAGTTTCTTGAGAATGCTTTTAAGTCTTCTTGATGGAGATTCTTCAGCAACTAAATCATGTTTTAAATCAACAAAGAAGAAATTCAGCAAGTTGCCTTGCAATTAGAGCTACAAATTCTCATATGGATATCAAAGATAGAAATGGATCAATGAAGGAGAGTGAGCACTCACTATACAAGGGCCTGGGTATAGTTTATTTTCTCAAGGACAAAAACATTCTAGTCACAGGCGCAACAGACTTCCTTGCAAAAGGTATTCAAACTTATGCTTGTTTAAAATGAGATCAGCTATATTTTATCTGATAACTATTTCTTGGTAATACCAAGATTCTATACAGAAATAGAATCCAGTATCTCTTGTTTACACCAATTGGGTTTGGATTTGAATCAATGCATGATAGAGTTTACAAAATAGAGTTGAACGTTGGATTACTTCTCTTCAAAGAATCTTTAAAAGAAAAGAATGAATAGATCATTCCACTGACAAAATAATTAGTTAACTTTTTCAGCTCATCTTGTTTTAATTTGCTTTAGTGGAATACAAAGTAGTTTCATGTTGTGAGGATGTTGCTTTGATGCCTTCTCTATGAAAGGGATTTGTTTCCATGGAGATTGTTGTCTTTCTTTTTGGTGTTAAAGAATACGTTTTGTTTCAGATAAATCTAAATCCAGCTTTGGTCATTTGCAATGGTGATTGAGAAACTAAGGACACAGTTGACCACAAGTTGGAAATTTCTTCTTGATCATGAAGGCTAAAGATTCATAGACTGCATTGTTAAGGATGAAGATTGAAGTAAGCTGTGATGTGCATTTTTCCATGGATTATATAATATTATGACTATCTATGTAAAATAAAGGGAATAGAAAAAAGTATTGGTGTGTAAATTTTGTCCTTTTGATAATAATTTCATATGGGATTTCTACTACTTTTTGGAAGAGCCCTCAAGGTACTTCATTTCATTTGCCTTTGAAGTCGTATAAATCCAACAGTAAGGTAGAAATTTCAATTAGAATTACTCATGAGCTAACTATGATGTTGGAGAATGTGACATATCCTTTGAATTTTTCTTAGCGGACATTGAGTCTAATTTAGCTATGTCAAGACGTGAAGGAGCACCAAAGGATATTTGTCTAATGCTTTCTTACCCAGATATACGATGATCTCTATATAGTTTTTTTTGGATGAAGGCACCATTATTCTTTGAGAAACATCTCTATTGTAGACATCTGAAAATTGGACTTGATGTTTGTAGGATCTGGAGTTAATATTGGCATATAAGTGTTGCTTTGTAGTAAGTGTTGCTTTGCAGTAAGCGTTGCTTTGCACTTTGACATTGGAAACAATTACCATATTCTTTTGGAGCAATGTACATGAATTGAGTGACTTGAATCTTAAAGTGACCAAGGCTTATGTGTCCTTTAGTGGTGGGTGGTTGATGGACGATATGTTCTCTTTCCTTCTCTACACAAGATCTGTTTATGAATCTACAGGTTTTATGGCCAATTTTATGTGCTCTATAGGTTTTTGTATTTTGCAGGTTTTACTAGAAAAATCTTTGTTTGCACAATATCTAAAAAAAATTCAAATATTATTTGTAATGCCCCGTCTAAATAACCTAAGAATGTTGCAAAGGTGTTATAAAAGTGTAATAAATTTTTTTTTATATATTAATACTATGTTAAATAGTTGCATACATTCTTAGGTTAAACGACGTTACACTACTTTGAGTTTTCCTTAAGCGACTTAAGTATTTCGCATTGCTCCCAATTAAAACATAACATAAAGTAAACATTGCATAATAATTTAAATTCTCATACAAAATATAATAAAGTACAAATACGTTTCCATACATTGCATTGATAAGATATTACATTGCTCATCCATCTGATGAGATAGTTCAAATAACAGTTACAATTTTACAAATGATCTCCTCTTATACATTTGAGGGATGTTTTTACATTTCAAGTTTTACAATATACAAAGATGAAGAAATAGAAGGAATCCATGTGCGAGCTCTCCATCATGAAGCGCTCAATGCTACAATCGAACTGGGGACCCAACGGAGTAAGGTGCACGTTCCACCCAACCATGTGGCACCCGTAGGTCCACCCCCCGTGCTAGGAGATAGTAATAAGGCTACCTAGACCAAAACTACTAACCCTAGACACTAGTACATACACACTATTGGTTACATTGCTTCCAGATTTGACAATTGATTTGAAGTACAATACACAAGGTTTAACTGTTATTCTAGGTGGAGTGTCATCACAATGATGCAATGGTTACCCTGGTGTTTCTTCCTAGGTCCCGGCCCCCAATCCTTGGGTTACCCTGGTAACCTCTTACGAAACCCGGCCCCTATTGCATACAGTTGCGGAATCGAATGTCTCTTAAGGAAACGAGACACCGATTTTGCCATTCCAGGCCTTCTCGACTTATACTCATAACTATAGTAGCTTATGAGTCATAAACGAGGTATACATAACTTGTTAAGTTTTTTTTTTTTATTTCTAATCTACAATGTCGTTTAATTATCACTGACTTAGTAAACTAATTGTAAGTTACCCTGACACCACTTTGTGTGTCGGCCCTTACAAGTAGCCACTCCCCTAAACATAACACGGGAAAGACTATGTTCTCTGTCTAAGGTTTACAAGTGTACATATGACCAGAATCAATATAAAAGCCTATATACGTTATAATGAACAACAAACAGGGTTCATAAACCAGGTGTCAATCACCAACAAAACCATGTACACATACTTAGAAAATACGAAAGATTTAATCTTAGCAATCACAATTTCCCATTTACCCCTTTTGATCTGGAAGACTTAATCAATAGAGACTTTCCCCATTTTGACCAAATGCAAAAGAAAATAAAACAATTTTTAAGCAAAACTCGTCTATCATTTTGGATATGCTAAATCCATATGTCATAGCTTGAAACAACATCTCTATATTTGGTCATTAACAAAAGATCTAAATTCCAAATTAGTATTTATTTCATATAATCAACTTCTCCAATATTTACAAATTTACAATTATATATAAGAAAAAATATCATTTTCTAAACTCCCAAAGTTCTAATTTTCTCATCCTTAATTTTATTAAACTTCCATTTTCTACTAAAAAAATAGATTAATTACAATATAACTCATGTATAATAATATAATATATCATATATAATATATTATGATATATATAAATATATATTATAAAATATTATATATAACATTTTTATTATATACAAATTAAAGTTATAATTTAAAAGCTCACATTAAAATAAAGTTTTCGAATTTTAAAACAAAGAATTCATGTTAGGGTTCGGCTTTCCCACGACCGAAACCCTCGTGGGAGGGGTCGGCCATGGCGGCTGCGCCGGTGCTGCCTGCAGAGGCAGCGCCGAGTGCTGCCCTCGTGGCCGGCTCCCTGCGGGGGTCGGCCATGGGCATCCTTCGGCCCCCCGAGTTTAAACAGACATTTACCAATTTCAAAATGAAATTTTCATATTCGTTTTTTTTTTTTTTTAAATAAAACAAAGTTTAAACAAAATAAAATTTGGAAATAATCCGGCCGCAAAAATTTAATTAATTTCATTTCCATATATATGAATCCGTACGACGATTTTTTTTCCCAGATCTTATAACTGGTAAAAAAATTTTAACAGATAAAAATACATGTACAGACATTTAAACAAACAAATATAAAATCCTTCAAAACAAAACCAGTTATTCAACAGGGAATTTTAAAATGAAAATTTCTTCTCACCATTTAAATAATTTCTACAGAAATTTCTTCAGGGATTCACAGAAAATACACACAGCCAGCTCTCTTTTTTTTAATTTCCAATTCAATAATTCCCCAGAACATTAATTTCCTAAAAAAATTTAATTCTCTTTTTTCAAATACAATGTTTTCAGCAGATAATTTTTTTTACAAAGGTTTTCTGAAGCCATTAAAATCTTACACAGCAATTCTAATTTCTTTTCAATTCAAACAAAATAAATTAAAAGAGGAATACATGTATTCCTTTGCTAACTGATAATGAAGATCTTTGTAGCCTTTGAAGCCTCTGTTTTTGTAACCACCAAATCCTTCCCGAGAAACTAAATCCAAAATCTCCAACCACCAAGAAAATATTCCTCCAAAGAAAATCACAACCCCAACAGAGAGAAAAATACCAATTCTTAAGAAATTTTGGGTTTTTACACACAGAGAAATAATTTTGCCAGTGCCCAGAAAATTTTTCCCCGAAGCAATAGAATAACCCCGTGCAATTTCCCGAGATCCTCAATAACCTCCGTAAAAATTTTCAACAACCCCAAAGTAATTATGGCACTCATACACATGTCGAGAGGTTGTTGAGAAAATATCTTCTCCACCTCTCGGCAGTTTTCCCATTCAATAATTTGCATGCAATTTCCTATTTATTTAATTTAAACTTTAACAAATCAATTTGCATGCATTTTATTTAAATACTAAAAATTAATTTTCAATAACAATTTTATTTTACATGCATTTTCTATTTTAATTTATTTTCTAATTTATTTAAACACAATATAATTTATGCACTTAATAATTTAATCTAATTAATTAATTTATTTAATTAAATAGTTAAATCCTTTTAAAGATCAACTATTTAACTAATTAAACTAACTAATGTATTAAATTATTAAATAAATAAATTTCAATCATATTTAAATATTAATTTAAATAACAAAATAAATAAAGCACAATAACTAACATTTAAAATTAACCAATATTTTCTTTTCAAAAAAATGATTTAACCAACAGAAACACATCACAACCTATGACCCAAACTGAAAACTGACATTGTACTAAATCTAAGGTTAAAGACCGGACTAGGATAAACCTAACTACTATCTCCCGATCAACAATTCCGTTGAGTCTTGACACGCTCAGACCTGATTACACAGGTGGAGTCGGTGTCATGTACCTGCAAATCCTGCAACCAAGCAAACAATGTGCATACATATATATATAAATAAAGCATTAAAACAGACACACCGTGCGGAGAAAATCACAGATATCGCAGGGCACTCACAAGCGAGTGATGCAATTATGTTCTCCACACCAATACATTCACCGAAAACTGACTCAATACATGTTGTTAGTCCATCATAAACATGTGCATATCAATAACAACTGAAAGTAAACATCTACACTAAATCAAATCAAGTCTGAAAGCAATAAACATCACACAGAGTATCATCATGTCATACAATAATCCATCATCGCTCAAAATCAGCGATCCAAGTATCCAACAAAACAACATAAGTCTAACAGTATGAAAAAGTATCAA
>VDFB02337865.1:0-29348 GCA_007258455.2 Sequoia sempervirens
ACACATTTATAGTTTTTTTACTTGCTAATGTTATGATGGGTCATTATATATTCATGATTTTATTTTATATATATTACAACAATAATCTCTCTTTTAGAACTTTGTGTGTGTAAGGTCATATTGTCTACCTATTGCCATGTCAAGGTTTTGTGTTGGCATGGACCACACTCCTATTGTTATATACTCTATAACATTTCAAGTTCGAATGCATAAAGCCTTTGCCAACCATTAAAAGGTCTAACTTTTCACCCTTGCAAATTTTCACAATGCTTCCTTCATAACAACTGTACTGTCCATCATTATTCTTTATTCTTTCATACGAATCAAAATTTTGCCATGTACTCTTATATTGAACTTTTAATCTTTGTATTAAAAATCATATAAATAAATCTAATCTTTCATTAAACCCTCAATTCATAATTGCATTCTTTATCAAACATTTTTTATAATAATTAATCAATTTAACATAATAGTGTTACACATGGCTCTAGAAAAATTCACCACCAACAATTCACCGTGGGAAAATTCACTGCCATGACAAATTCACCTCATTGAAACTTCCACCAGCAATTCATGACAGTGAATTTTCCATCAGATAAATTTGTCATGGTGGTAAATTTTCCCACCGTAAATTGTTGACAGTAAATTTTCCCACAATAAATTATTGATAATGAAACCCTTACAAATATATAAAACATCTCTACAAAACCTGATACAATGTTTCTTAAATTTTGATTGTCCTTACAACTAAAATATCTTAAAATGACCATAAGGCCATAACATGTAGGCCCTGGAAGGGGCCGTGGCAGACAAAAACATTAATCCCAACGTACGTAAAAACTTTTTTTTGTCGATTAGGTATTGTGGAGCAGACACATTCTTCTTTTAGATTACACCTTAAAATACTTCCGTCCCACCTGCCGTGAGCTTCTCAAGGGAGAAAATTTGTCTCTGCGCTCTAACTCAGTCATTGTTCGTCGTCTTGAAGGGGCCACTAATGGCTGTATTTTACAAAATAAGAGCGGAAAAACTGCAGTCTAAATAGGAGGTGGCATGAGCAAATGTGACGTATTGATTATTTAAAGCATGTTTGACTAGTATTCCCGTTACAAGTTCCACTATCCATGCTCTATGCGAATTAAATAATAAAGCCAAAATTATGCCAGGGAGGTTTTCTTCTCAGCGACTTATCAAAAAAATATAATGGACGATAAGCTTTGGCTTCGTGGCTTGGAGGCTCAAGATTTGCTATCCCCAGGAAATTCTTTACCATATATTTCTATATGTAAAATGTTACTTATATAGTACATATATTTTATATGTTTAGGATTTTATTTTCATTTATATATTTGCACACATACTTTTCATTTTGGTTTGATCCTTTTTCTGTTCTAGGACAAGTTCACAATTGCAAGGATGTTCTAATGATCACAAATTTTCCTTTCCAGATTCAAAATTTTAAATTTAAATTTAGTTGATTCTCTCACAAGATGTTCTCTCGAAGGGCTTAGTAAACACAATTATGCATGTTTTATTACTGTGTCTTTATATTGAAAGAGATTGATTATAGATATCAATGATTTGATAGCTATATTTGCATATCATTCACATTATGTAATTCAATCAAAGTAGTAAAAGGAATCTAGATCTACAAGAGCATTCATAAGAGTATATGTATTATCAAAGAGTGTTTTTTTTATTTTTTTATTTTTTTTAGACTGCAGGAATCGGGTAGCACGACCCCCTATAAACTGTAGTGCACCTGGTAAACTTTTTAACGTGACTGGCGGCACTGGCGTGACATGCCCTCCGGTACCACAGGGGTGGGGGAGACTAGACCTCGTGACCAACCTCCTGCAATGGAAAGATTTAGCCAACCGAGCTAGGGCCCCAACCCCTAAATTTAATATTAAGGTTTGGCCCTTGGTTGTTGGCACTACAGGCAAGAAGCCCCACCAATTCACCAAGGAACCTCCCCTTAATATGAGGGTAAACAACAAACTCCATTGTTGACGTAGTAGAGAGCGATCCCGCGAGGTTTGAACCTTGGTTGTTGGCTCTACAGGAAAGAAGCGCCACCATTTCACCAAAGGGTCGCCCCGCATTATCAAAGAGTGTAGTTTTCAATATTGATTTTTTCTTTTTTTTTAGATTAATCTAGGAGAACATGTCCCCTATGACATAATAACAACCCTACACAAGTATTTAAAAATATCTCTAGTTTGTAGATATTAGAGAAGGAAAAACATACAAAAAAACACGTCTCAAAAAAGTAAAGAACATAAGTCTCCAAGCTACATAGTACATGTTCATAAGTATGTGATAGATATGTGATCACAAAGTCCACTTTGATATTTAATTCATCCCTATAAAGAGTAAGAAAATATGCATTGTTCTGAGGTGACTATTTGATAGTTATCATTCATTATAGATCCCAACGTGTCCAAAATTTTATGTCATTCTAGATTGTATATGCTATTAGGTTACAAATATAAGTACTATTATTTATTGTAATTATATTTTTTAAATTAGTTGTTAAATTAGGTTACAAATATAAGTTCTATTATTTATTGTAATTATATTTTTTAAATTGGTTGTTAAAAATTAAATTTTATTTCATTTGAATTTCTAACAAAACATGTTTGATCTTAAACAACCTAGTCATTTTTCTATGTTTTCTCATTATATTACAATTTCTAGAGATATAATTATCTAGGGTTTACATTATATAAATTTAGATTTGAACTTCCTTTTATATCCTTGTGCTTAATTGGTATTTCTTTTAAGGCTCAATTTCCTTACTCACTTATCATATCTTTAACTCGCATACCCATCCAAATGTGAGTGTTTAAAATCATCACCCAACTCATATAAGACCCTTCAATAATGCTTGAGATATTCTACTACTCAATTCTCACACCCCAGTTGAGAGATTTGTGAAAAGTAGCTTTGTAACCACCACTACCAGCTCTTCCACCTTCATGAATGCATATGACAACCAATATGAAGATTATGAAAGAATCTAAATTACAAAATATCTTTTTTATTAAACCTTATGTGTCCAAGGACACTTTTGAAGAGTGTTGGAGACACATGAATAATACATGGGATTATGAGGTAAATTGACATTCTAATCTTAACCTTATCGAATTTTGCACTCAATTCAGTTCATAATAGTTTCTTGGAGAGAGTTGGGTTGGCCCAATTTTTTATTTTGAATCTGCATGCTATTAGGATCATCTCTACACTTGGCAAAACAAATTGGATCAATCATTGTCTTGTAGATTCAACAAGAGATAGTGATTTGATAAATTAAGAATTAAGAGTAGACCCTAGAAGTGTGTGCACAAGGAATCTAATCATATTCAAATTATTTATCAATTTTTATGCTAAAACATATCACTATTAGTCTAATCCTTATATAAAAATAGACCCCAAAACATCTTAGCACTAAATGGTGTGTTGGATAGATATCTTAGTGCTTGTTTCACTAGGTGGTTTGTAGTTAGGGAGTGTTGGAAGACTGTAGCAAGGAGGCAGCCAGATGGTGCTAGATGTGTTGCTAGTATAGTCAATACGGCATGGCAGGGTGGTAACCAAATGATGGTGATTATACAACAGGTTGTTTGTAGCAGCACATTGATTTATGTGCAATGGTTTAACCTTATTTTAAAACCCATTGATTCATAATTCCAATCAAAATTCTTTATCCATAATCTGATAAGAGTAAACTCCAAATAAATAGAAAAATATAAAACATACAATATTCAACAATACAATCTTATAAATCTTATTTATCACGAGATAGAAGTACTTCAACGGGCAATTCCTGAGACCAATTTTAAGCCCTGGTGGTCTACAATTGTTACTCCCCCATCAACCACTAGATTATGACCACTTACATACTTTGAATCCTCACTGGCCAAATACAATGCCGCCTCTGCAATGTCCTCTGCTTTAAGGGTAGCTTCCTTTAAATTGGCTACACCCCTAATCAAAGCCTCCAAGTTGTCCTTGACCTTGTCTTTCTCCTCTTCCGAAGCCCCCGTCTGCAAGACATTCATTACCATATCTGTGGCAACTCCAAAAGGAGAAATACAATTCACTCTAATACCATATTTTCCCAACTCAGCTGCGCCACTTTTAGTCAACCCAACTACTGCATGCTTTGAGGCAGTATAAGAGTAATTATTGCCTCCTAATATCCCTAAAATGCTAGACGTAGAGATTATACTGCCTCTTTTCCGTGGAATCATAACACGAGCCGCGTGCTTAATGCCATGCATTACTCCTTTTATATTTACATTCATAACAGTTTCGAATTGTTTCATGTCATATTCTGCCGCGCTCCCTCTGTGGGCTATTGCGATTCCCGCGTTGTTATATATTATGTCCAGCTGGCCATGTTTTTCCATGGCTAAATCCACGGCTGCACTCACGTCCTCCTCCTTGCTCACATCACAGTGGACAAATGTCACCGATTGAGAAAGGGACTGAGCAACTTTTATACCAGCGTCGTCTGCAATATCTGCAATTATGACTTTGGCTCCATGTTTTGCGAAGAGCCGAACAGTGGCTTCTCCAATGCCTCTTGACCCACCTGTGACTATTGCAACCTTGCCTTGCAGCCTGCATTTTACACACCCATATCTTAATTTTCTGCCCACAAAAATCATTTTAGTTGACTCCCAAACCGGGAAGCAATGTTTTTGAAAACTGTAATCCAGGAGATTTACTTAGATACCATCTATTATTGGTTTATCTAAAATAACACAGTTCTATGCGGGTTTTTTGATTAAATTGTTTTTTCAATGTTTCGGATCACACTCAGTGATCAATTATGAGGAAGAGGAAGACCACAACAGAAAAAACATACACAGCTTAATCCAAAAACTTGCATAGGACTTCATGGACTGTCAAAAACTCATACCAACTACAACTAATTCTTCCACAACAAACTAATGAAATATTAAAAAAACAAATGTTCACATACAGCTTAGATTTAATCAATATTGTTGTTGCTTTTGTTATTACAGATAATCTTAAATTTTTGCAGGATCTAAATCTATTACAAAATTTTGAAAGATTAAAAACTAAATCCAGCATCAAAATATAGATCAAATAGTCTAAAGACTATTAACTTCCATTGACATACCTGGAAAAACAAAAATGAAAAAAAAAACCAAGAAAACAAAAAGAAATCCACCATAACATGTAACATGACGGCTTGAAATCAAATCGCTCAAAAGAGCTCTGAACACAACCATTAGACTTAGCCACAAAGTCAAAGACACAAATTTCATTACTGATAGTGTGAGTCAATGCAGGCTCACAAGAATTCATAGAACTCTCATACATGGGCTTCTTTCTCAAACAATTTAATCTATAGATAACAATTCAAGGATATTATTCTTAAACTAATTTGCAATCATATTAGTGTTCAGAAGTGACTGTATATTAAATTTAGGCTGAGGTGCAGAGATAACAGTTTCATAAATTCAACACTAGCGATAATAATTAAAAATTAAATCTGAAATTACCTTCCCAATACAGCAGATGCAATCACTTCCGTTTCTGTAGACATTGTTCTCTCATGAGACAATACCAGAGCCCGCAGGAAAGCTTGAGGTGCAGGGCTTGACTTATAGAATACAGACGAGAAAACGAGGGTGTCAGCAATGAGCATAGCCCACTAATCAGTCAAACGGAACGTGACAGACATGGTGACAGGATTAGAAAGTTGCAGTAAACATTTAAAATGGATGATAAAGAAAGATTGATTCCTCGATCAAATAACAAATTAATTTTTTTGTTGATTTTATAAACTCGTATGAGCTGCTCATTTCGTTTTTGGGTCCGAAGAAAGATTTCAATAAGTGTGCGTTTTTTTAAAGAAATAGAATTGATGGTAAGTTACTCGAACTGCTCAACATAATATAAAAACACGTCACACAGCAGTTAGACATAAAATTGATATGTAAGCTTTTTAAAGCTAGATAAAGTCAACCGTGAGTCCCCCACCGGAGAGGGGCCACACGTAGTTAAAATATGTGTTAATTTAAATTATTTAATTGAGAGTTGTGGGAATATATCATTTAAAATTAAATATTAATTATATTATGAAGAAGCTAATGGTATTTAGTTTTATATTTGAGGGAGACAACTAATATGGATGTATTGCTTGTAAATATTTAAATTTGAATTGGTCTATGTGATATGTTCATAATGATGAATTATCTAATACATGATAGCATAAAATATAAAAAACAATAATATTCAATTCAACTCTTAGGAAAAGATACCACTTGTTAGCTTCTTAGGAGTTTCTCCTCATGTTTTTTTTATACTTGCCTTTGATTATTAACTAAGAGTTTATCTTGTCATTTACATAAAAAAAAAAATTGTTTCCTATAATGATGAGTTTGCCACTTTCACAAACTATGCTTTTGCACCTATGAACACGTGTACATTGTATTAAGTTCTCTACCCAAGTGCCAAACATTTTCATATCAAAATGACATTCTTTCTCTATCAATACATTAAACTGAATACCCATTGGTGAACTTGTCACATTTAGCTGCATACTTGATTTTCTAAACTTTTATGATTTTTTCTATAGTTCTTTCATCACTTAACTGGATTTAGAGTTGAAAATTCTTTCTCCAATTACCAAAAGTCCTAAGAGTCAATATAGTGTTCCAGTTGAGGCAATGAGGGTCTAGATTTCTTGATATCTTTTTGTAGTGCATATAAATATAGGAATTTGAGATGATTTCCATGACTATTAAAGTTTTGTCGATTTTGAAAGGCATTGCATAACCTTTGTGAATTATCCATATCTTCTAGACTATTTTCCCATTGCGCAAGCCCTTGATCATTCTATCTTGGAGGCTACCATCAAATTGAATATTAGAGAGAAGGAAGAAAGCTATATTTTGAGCTAAGGACATCATTGCTTTCACTAGCCTACTCTACATTCATATCATTTCCAACCACATGTGTAGATATTTTTTTAAGTTTAATAGGTTAATTTTTTCCCGTAGATTTTATTTTCTAAATAAATATCATTTTCTGATATATTATATTTTCTTAGTAATTCAAGAATTTAAATAGAAGATTTATATTTTTTATTAGCTACACATGATTCAAAAGTTCTATTTCAACAATTTTGTTAATTTTTGGAGTTGATGATTGAATCACATAGCTCCTAAAAATCATGTATAACAAAAGCATTCAATCAAAATAGAGAGAAAAAATAACTAATTTTCTATGAATCCTAAGATTATGTATGCATGCAATTATGAATGAATAATTACATTATACAAAAGACTACTTTTTATATGTATAAAGAAACCCTAAATGAAATCCTAGGTGAGAATTATATTAAATCATAACATGTGTCCTAATCCTATTATTTGAGACAAAAAAGAACACAAACTAATTTAATAATGCTAGCATGAAAATGGACCTAATAATTAATTAATTGTATAATTATCTTTTTTCTCTAACTTCCCCCTTAAGAAAAAATTATGGAGTAGCTAAAAATAATTGATGGGTCTTGGCTACAAAGCTTGATGAGCTAACCATGTCCAAAAAATAAATATCTCATACTTAGAGAAAAAGAGAAAATTTCATGGCATTTTTTTCCAAATGAGAGAAAAATAAATAAATCTCTCATAGAAAAAGAAGGAAGGAATGAGGATTTGATATGACCCCCCAAGGACTAATTTTGTTACATAAGTATAATATAGACCCCCAATAATAGGAGAGAAAATGTCATACTATGAATTCCCCTAATAAAGAGGTAGTTGTTGTGTCAATGCTGATAAATTGAAGATGGAAAATGATTCATTCCCCACAAAAAACATATCTCCCCTTAGGAATAAAAATATCTATTGGTGATTTTAGAAATCATTCAATTAAGCTAGATGAATAGGGAACCAAAATCCAAATACTCGAATCTCTAAAAACCACTCAAATATTCACATGTTCCAATCAAGCTATGATAGTTCAAAATCTTATGAAGACTGATGTAGAAAAATATCCAAAGAGAATGATGATAGGGTAACAATGATGGTGTGATTTTTATCAAATAGGAGATGAATTCTCTTGGACAAATCTTTCAAATCTACAATATGATATTCCACAAGAAAAACTTATATGCTTGATAAATATGAATCTAAGGTAGTTATATGTGGAAGATGGTGAATGTCCTAAAATGAATTGATGAGGGTTATTGATTTAGTGAAACTAGCCTCATCAAGAGAAATAAAAGATAGAGATGTGATGACAATAGGGGGAGTGGGAGCTATGATATGCTCAAGCTTCTCTAAACTACCATCTTTAAAAAGTATGTTATATTTACCATTGAACATGCAAGACCTATGCTATACTCAAGCTTCTCTAAAGTAAATCATTAAAGAGCATGCTATATTTAACATTAAGAAGAATGAATCAATTTATAGTAAAAATATACGGGAACAAAGAGATATGAGGTTCTCCAAAGATCTCTCAAATTTTGGTCCAAAATGTGTAGGGACAATCAAGGTTCATTATATTTAGAAAAATATAAATATAACGACACTAAAAAATGTATGAAATTTAAGGAAACATATATCTCCTACAACAAAATAGTTCAAAGTACTCGTGAAAAAAAATTTAGAAAGTATAGATAAAGTCAACCATGAGTCCCCCACGGGAGAGAGGCCACCCATTGTTAGAATATATAAGTTGATTTAAATTATTTAATTGAGAGTTGTGGGAATATATAATTTACAATTAAATATTAATTATAAAATATAATTGTGAAGAAGCTAATTGTATTTAGTTTTATATTTGAGGGAGAAGAATAATATGGATATATTGCTTGTAAATATTTGACTTTTAATTGGTATATGTGATATGTTCATTAATGATAAAATATCTAACACATGATAGCATAAAACATAAAAAACAATAATTTATTCAATTGAAATCTCATGGAAAGATATCACATGTGAGTTTCTTAGTAGTTTCCCCTCATGTTTTTTATACTTGCCTATGGTTATTAACTAAGTGTTTATCTTGTCATTTACATAAACTTTTTTAGTTTTTTCCTATAATTATGAGTTTTCTATTTTCACAAACTATATTTTTGCACCTATGAACATGTGTATATTGTATCAAGTTCTCTACCCAAGTGGCAATCATTTTCATATAAAAATGGATTTTGTTTTATAAATACATTAAAATTAATATCCACTAGCGAACTTATTGTACTTAACTATACATTTTATTTTCTAAACTTATGAGTTTTTCTATAGTTCTTTCATCACTTAACCCAATTTAGTTGGAAATTCTTTCTCCAATTGTCAAAAGGGATAAGACTCAATATATTGTTCCAATTGAGGCAATAAGGGCCTAGATTTCTTGATATCTTTCTCTTGTGCATATAAATCTAGGAATTTGAGATGATTTCCATGACCATTGAAGTTTTGTTGATTTTCAAAGGCATTGCATAACCTTTGTGAATTATCCATATCTTATATACTATTTTCCCATTGTGGAAGCCCTTGATCATTCTATCTTAGAGGCTACCATCAAATTGAATATTGTAGAGAAGGAAGAAAGATATATTTTGAGCTAAGGAAATCGTGTCTTCCATTAGCCTACTCTACATCCATGTCATTGCCAACCACATGTGTGGATATTTTTAAAATTTTAATAGGTTATTTTTTCTCATGTAGTTTTTTAAAAAAATATATATATTATTTTTTGATATATCATATTTTCTTAGTAATTTAAGAATTTAAATAGAAGATTTATATTTTTCATTAGCTACACATAATTCAAAAGGTTCTACTTCAATAATTTTGTTATTTTTTTGGAGATGATGCTTGAGTCCCATAGCTCCTAAAAGTCATGTATAACAAAAACATGTCATCAAAAGAGAGAAAAAGAAAACTATTTTTTTTATCAATCCTAAGACCATGTATGCATGCAATATTGAATGAATAATTACAATATACAACAAACTACTTTCGATAAAGTACAAAGAAACCTTAAATGAAACCCTAGGTGAGAATTACATTAGGTTATGAAATGTGTCTTAATCCTATTTTTTGAGACAAAAAATAAGCATGAACTAATTTAAGAATGCTAATATGAAAATGGACCTATTAATTAATTAATTGGGTGATTATCTTTCATCTTTTCCTCTAGCTCTATCTCCTTATCTCTCCACATCTCTCTACCTTAATATAATTTTCTCTCTACCTCTCTCTCTATATAAATTCCTCTATATTTATTTATCATTTTTTCTCTCCCTCCCCATATGTTTAACTCTTCCATCTCTATATATCCCTTTATCCTCATGCTATGTATCTCTCCCTCTCTTTTTCTCCATATTGCTCTCCTTCTCCATCTCCATCTTTATATTTATCTTCATCTCTATCTCTATCTCTTTAACCCCTACCCGAGCTCTCTCTCACACTCTCCATCCATCTCTCTCCCTCTCTTCCTATTACAAATATAACATGAGTCAATTGCTAATGGAACCTAATTATCTTCATGATTTAGAGGTTTTTATTTCAATTATTTTCAAATCCTTGGTGATGGATGCATAGTTGATTTGAAGCTATTACTTCTCCATTGAGACCTTTGTTGCACAAACAACATCATTTTCTAAATGACCAACCAATTGACCTCATGTATACTACATAAATGTATACAAAAAATAGACCAAAAATTTTCCCAATTGACCTTCCTGACATCTTCAACGTACCCATTTCACTCCAATGTGTGATTCCTAGTTATTATCATAATAATAAAGGTAAATACAAATTCTTAATTTTTAATTATAATTGTCTTTAAAAATTATAAAAAAATTATGATTAATTTTAATCCTAATCTTATTTTTTCTAATTAATTTCCATGCTAATAAACTTAATGGATTGTGGATTTTGATGCTACCCATCCTATGTTATGAGTAGTTTCAACCCACCCCTACTTAAAAATGTCCTCTTTATGGCTTCCTAACTCTCTCTACCTAGATGCTTACATTTTGATTTGGCCTCCTCTCATCAACCCTTTTGGAATTTGGGGAATTATGTTATGTTTTTGGCCTCCCACCTATATTAATGTTTTTATATACCTTTTGTAGAAGTAATGCCACATTATGTATGTAACTCTACACTTTTATTTTAATAATATTTTGGCTTGTCCTTTTATCTAAAAAAATCATGTTAATTAAAATTAGTTTTTAAAACATAACAAAATAGAAAGTAAAATAAAATCGAGATTCTGATATTTTCATTTTTTTTGTCAAATATGCATATTAGTTTAATATATTAATATAATATATAATATGAAATGCTAAAAATGATTTTGAATTAAAATAAACATAATTATTCTATTAAAGTTAATTATATATTATATTTAAAATATATTAAATTATTAAAAATGTCCAAATTACTAAATCATTAAGAATTGAAACATAACATTATTATATTATAATTTATTATATAATATATTTAAAATATAGTAAATTATTAAAATGATCTAATAGACAATATCATTAGGAACTAAAATATAGTATTATTATGATGATTTTTGTATATGTATCTATATAAAAGGTCACTTTATATATATATATATATATATCCTTCCATTACACCTAAAATTTTAGGCTAAATTTTGGAACATTTTGAATTTATAAATTCTCTATTTTGGAAAATATATTTATTTTTTGAAAATAAAAAATAATTGTCTTATTTTTTATTAAAATAATGTATTCATAACTAATTAAGAAAAATTGATCGCAATAGTATTTTGCCTACGAGTAAGTACTAATAAAAGAATTTGGGTGAAAGCAAAAAAGCATACCTTTAAGCCCTTAGATGTTGTAATATGGATAGGGTTCATCAAAATGTAGAGAATAAATTTATTTTGTAGGGATAATAAATGAATTAAGTATAATAAAACCTTAGATAAAGAGTTGAGACAAATTATATTTTAGAAATTAGAAACTTGAAAATCAAGAGTTAGAGAATTTTGTTGATTTTGATGGTTGATAGCATTCATTGTGTTGATGATAACTTTTTAATTGTATCTTATAATCACTTAAACTTGGTTGAATTAGAAGCAAGCAACTATATCTCAATTAGATTAACTTCAAAATTAAATTATGGAAAGATGTGATCACACATGGTTATGTCCAAATGATGTTATTCTATCATGTAGCCTTATTGATTATGTTTGTTGAAAAATCTAACCTTTGGTACACCTTATAAAATGTTTAATTCAAGTATATTTGGTGCAAGAAAAATAATTGGTACTAATAATCACTATTGAGACTTGTTCAAATAGATGGAAATAGTTGTTGGATTTTAATCCCAACTGTTGCATTTATTCCTCCTCTGTATGTTTTTCCAGCAACCATTTATGTTTCCGTTCTCTCACATGTGTATAGGATTGCTTTATATTTGTATTTAATGCAAAATATTCACCTTCAAATTTTCTTTGCTAGCTATTAAATCAACATTTAATTGTAATTAAAGTTTTTGGTTTTCCTTGTATTTGTTGGGCTCTTTCATAGCATATGCAAGAAACTTTGTATTTTCTTTTTGTGTGGGTGAGAAAAATAACTAAAAAAGAGAATGAATAGAATGTAAGTAGGATAGAAAAGAATAGGAAGAAGATGGTTGTACAAACAACATGAACAATCTTAGAATAGGGGACTTTCATTTTGTTTCTTTCTGGGCATATAGAAGACCAGTAGCTCTGCCATTGCACAAGCAATCTTTTGTATGAATTTTGTTATTAATGTAAAAAGTTATTTGCATTTCATCCCCTACTCTTCTCTTTGTTTTGTTTTTATTTATTTTTTACTTTGCCTCTGTCTAGCACGTGGTATTAGAGCCAAACGTTGCTCAAAGAAATTTTTAAACAGAGCTGAAGGTTTTTAGAGTAGATCTTCAAGGAGCCAAGGTATTCTCACTATCAACAATGGTGGAAAGCACAAGCTTGAAAAACCCACAAATCCCCCAATTTAATGGCAAGAACTATGACTACTGGAAATCACCGTGAGGGCAATGTTTTTCTTTCAATATTTATAGGAGCTAGTAGAGAATGGTTTTCCAGAACTAGTTGATGCATCAACATCTAATGCATCAACTCAACTAGAGAAGGATTTATAATTGAAAGATACTAGGAAGAAGCATTCAAAATCCTTTTTCTTTATCATTCAAGGAGTGCATGAGAGCATTTTCCTAAGGATTGTAGTAGCAAAAAGGTCCAAAAAAGCATGGGATATACTTCAAATAGCCTATCAAGGTATAAAAAAAGTTAAGATAGCTAAATCACAAATACTGAGAAGGGATTTTGAAATAGTGAACATGAAGGATAATGAGTCAGTAGATTAATTCTTCACCCAAATCATTGGATTGGTAAATCAAATCAAATCACATGGTGAGACACTTGAAGATAGGAGAGTGGTTGGAAAGATTCTAAGAAGTTTTCCCACAAAATTTGAGTCAATTGTTGTAGCCATAGAGGAAACAAAGAACCTCTCACAATTTTCAGTTGATGAGCTCCATGCATCTCTTATTTCACATGAACATAGGTTGAGTAGGTTAGCAAACACATTGTTGGAGCATGCATTCAAGTCACAAGATACAATCAACCATGGTAGAGGTAGAGGAAGAAAAAATTTAAGAGGTAGAGGAACAAATTCTCATAGAGGTGGAAGAAGCAATTCATCAAGCTCGAGTGGAAGAGGTAGCAGCCATAACCCCTCAAAATGCATCTCAAAATTAGCCTCAAGGCCAAAGGTATGATAAATCTCAAGTCCATTGTCACTATTACAAAAAATATGGGCACTATTTGAATGAATGTAAAATAAAACAATATGATTCTAGGCAACATAATGCAAATTTCACAAAAAAAAACTGAAACCAAAAACTAGAACAAAGAACTATGTTTTTGGCATGCAATGTTGCACAAGCAAATAAAAAAGATGTATGGTTTCTAGACTCAGGTTGCAACAATCATACGACGGGAAATTTAGAAATATTTTCTAGTTTGGATGAGAGTGTAAAATTTGATGTAACATTGGGCAATGCCAATAAAGTAGAAGTTAAAGGAAAAGGGAGCATCAACATTCCAACCAAGAAGGGGGAGAAGAAATATATAACTTATATTTATTTTGTTCCTGGTTTAAAACGCAATTTAATGAGCACTAGGCAGCTTGTTCAAAAAGGGTATAGATTATATTTCAAAATTGGAAAGTATACAATTCTAGACAAACTTCCTAGCAATCAACTCATTGCCAAGGTTCAAATGACCAACAATAGGATGTTTCCCCTAAGGTTAAAACCATACATGAGTGTAGATTATGTTCAAGAACACCACTCAATGTTTCCACAAGTGGGTAAAGAAGAAAATGCAATAGTCATACAAACAATCTTTCAAGAAAAAATACAAAATGAAAATTGGCTTTGACATCTAAGATTTAGGTATTAAAATTTTGGAGCTCTAAATTTGCTTCATAGGAAAAGAATGCTCAAGGGATTTCCTCTAATAGAGAAACCGAAAAGAGTTTGTGAAGGGTGCATCTTAGGAAAGCAACATAGAGAATCATTTCTAGTAGGTATGTCAATGAGAGCTAAGGCACCTTTGGAGATCATTCATTTAGATTTGTGTGGGCCAATGCAAACACCTTCAATAGGTGGTAGATTCTATTTTTTGACATTCATTGATGATTAGTCAAAGAAAACATGGGTTTACTTTCTAAAGCATAAGAGTGAAGTGTTTGAATATTTTTGTCAATTCAATTCAAATTACTTAAGATTTTGTAAGGGACATGGAATTCACAAGCAATTCACAACTAGATACTCACCTCAAAAAAAAGGGGTAGGTGAAAGAAAAAATAAAACTATCATGGAAATGGATAGAAGCATGTTGAAAGCCAAACATTTTCCAAATAAATATTGGGCTGAAGCTATATCATGTGTAGCCTATATAATGAATAGATTTCCAACAAAAAGTGTCAAGAATATGATTTCAGGAGTGTTGATGTGTGTTTTTGCACACTTTCTCAACACAGGGAGTGCGTAAATGCACTACTTCTCTTGAAAGGAGACTTCCAACAACAAGTTACTAAAAATCACCCCAAGGTCTCTCAGGTGTCAAGTCTTGACAATGCTTGGAATACCTCAGTTGTTACATGTGATTCGTTGGAATCACAAGGCAGACTTACAGATGAGTTACAATGTGGGGAAGTTAGATCTGCAAATGGAGTTCTTGAACTCCATTCTATCATTGGATTTAGCTTTACAATGTGCAATGAACCTTTCCTAAGGTTACTATTTAAAAAAGGAGAAAAGGGCAGGGAAGAGATGAAGTTCCTAGATTTGAAACAATGAATGAGCAATGATCATAGAGGCTGCTACAATAAACAAACTCCCTAATCTGGATTTTGCTTGGCCAAGAGGATCCTATAGTTACACAAAACCAGTGCAATCTTCTAAGGACTATAGATTTTCAAATTACACACACATAAATATGCACATGTAATTGAACTAAGTTGCAGCAATGAAGGAAAGAAGCTTAGATCATTTTGCAAAGTGATTCATCATCAATTAACCAAAAAGCATGAGTTGGAAATTTATCAAATAACAAACAACAATCACCATCACTACTTCCATTCAAGAATCTACAACTAAAAACTATTATGGAAGGTAGAACCATGCATGCAAAATAAGAAAAATCAAAGAGAACATCCATGAAATCATGCAATGTTGCTCTCTATTGCTACAAATGTTTCTACAC
This sequence comes from Sequoia sempervirens, assembly GCA_007258455.2. Lineage (NCBI taxonomy): Eukaryota > Viridiplantae > Streptophyta > Pinopsida > Cupressales > Cupressaceae > Sequoia > Sequoia sempervirens. The sequence continues at coordinate 15,808 of VDFB02337865.1, forward strand.
CAACTCCAACTCTCATAAATGAGGGGAAGACCCCTATTTATAGTTTTCTAAAGCTCAAATGAATGGCCAAGATTTATTTACAATGAATGGCCCAAATTTTCTTACACTAGGGCTTCACCTACCCCTCAATATTTGGAAATTTAAAATACATCTTTTGTCTCATTCTCTGTTTTGTCCTGTAGTGGCCAGGTGCTGTAGCAGTTTTGTCCTTTTGATGATTTCCCTTTTACTGTAGCTGAAATTGTTTGAAGGTTGCTCTTGCTTGATGCATTCGGCAATATTTTTCGCTTGACCGCCTGGCCGGCTAACCGGCATCATCGGATTGCTGCCCCTAATTTGGGTAGACAACTCCCTTTATGTTTTCTTTCCAAGACCACCCCTTGCATTTTTGTCATCACCTTTATTACAGGCCTGCTTCTAATGCTAGCTCTATTGATGGGTGCTACGAGGAAAGGTGGACATAAAATGAATGGTGATAGGAGCTATGTGCTTTTCCTTGTTCGTCTTTCTCAATGGGTCTCCCCAACGGACCCGCAGTAGGTTTTTTGAATCCTACATACATGAAGTGGTGTAAGTGCTTTCACACACAAATCAAGGAAACATTATCAGATCTTGCAAACTATGTGTTAGGATCTATCCATGCATCATCAAAAGATCATATTATCTATAGTTGGAGTTTCATTTGGACCATAAACATTAATGTGCGCCTAAGGTGTGGGGCGCCATGTGCAATGAATGGAAGGAAGAAGGTGGACAACAAATGTGGGATAGCATTCCTGGCTAGTATACATCGACGGATGCTCAAGTGCATTTACTCAAGGCTAAGGGAGGTAAACAACAAATGAGGACAACAAATCGAAGGGAAGTTCTCAAACTCACAAAACTTAGTAAAAACCAAGATTTTAATTATAGCACATGGGAAAAAGGGAAGAAACAGTGCCAAGACAAACTTCACAAGATTGGACCCATTTAAAAAAACCAGAAGCTTGGAAGGGGAAAGCCAGAGGGTAACCGCCCTTTTGAAAAGGAAATGAGCACATGGCAGCTCGAAAGGAAAGTCCTTGATGGCCACAAAGGGACAAAGTCCCAGAAACGGCCATGGAGGGGGAAAGCCCGAAGGTGACCATCGGGGCCAACGAAGGTCAGCCGACTAAGGAGTGTAAGAAGTCTCAGAATGGCCAGAGGGGGCAGTCTGCAGAAGGAAGATCAGGCCAATGTATACAAACAACCAAGGAGGACAGTCTTGAGAATGGCTATGGAGGGACGAGTCCTGTGTTGTACTATCGGGATCGAAGGGAAGGTCAAATGGCCAAGGAGGACAAGATCCAGAAACGCTACAGAGGGGCGGGTTTAGAAGGTGGATCTGAAATGAGGAAGCACAAACAAATGGTGGATGGGGAGTCTTGAAAACGCTGCTGCAGGGATGTGGGTTCTAGATAAGGCATCAATGACAGGAATAAATGGCGAAGGGACTACTGAGTCTCGAAAGGCCACAGAGGAGGGTTTCAAAGGCAACCTGCTTAGCCGGTTGCAGGTCAAAACGACTAAGGAGGGATGGAGTCCCAAAACGCTGAGGGGGCGTGGTTCTGTATGTACTCACCAAGGGTCGACATAAAAGGTCAAATGACCTGGAGGGACAAGTCTTGAAATGACCAAAGGGGTTGGTTCTGTATAGACCGCTAAGATGGCTGTGGTCAAAATGACCAAGGAGGGACAGAGAGTTCTAGAAATGTACATGGAGGGGGGCGAGTTCCAAAAGGCGTGACCATCGAGGGCTAATGGAAGGTCAAATGGCCAAGGAGGAAACGGAAGTCCTCAAACAATGGCTGGAGGGGGTGTTCAAAGTGATGAGGCACAACCCGAGACACAAAAAATAACCTTACAACAGAGAATAATTTTATTATTCAAAAAATGGAGTTTACATTTAGGATCTCAACCAAGTTCTACAAACACATGCAGTTAAGGTAGAAGCTGCTGTAATAACCCTTTTCGCAATATGTGAGCTTGTCCCCAAAGCTACTCAAAAATTAGAAACCTACCCATAAATAGAGTTCCTCTTTAGTTTGGAGCCAAAAAAACATTCAAATTTGAGTTTAGGTGGTTTGTCGCTGAAAAATTACAACTTGAAGTTCAAATTTCAAAAGTACATTTCCAATTGTATCTTCTAGAAAGTGTGTGCCAACTTCCTGAAATACAACTTTTGATCCGAGGCTCTAATTGCGAAAACCATTTGAACCATTGAAAGGTCTCGGGTCAAGAACGCGCTTTCAAAATTTGCCACACCACTTGCAAGTTTCAGCCATTTCGGGAGATCAAGCGCCAAATCCAACTCTCGAAAAGATTTTCAAAAATCTGGGAAACTAAACTGCAATATCTTTCAACCCAAGAATAAAATAAAAAACCATAAATTGGAAATTTACGACGAAAAGGGTGGTATCCAAAACAAAACATCTAAAACTCTAGAAACTTGAATTTAACTATTTTTGGGTGATGCAAGACGTTTTACACCACCTGATGCTCCTACATTCTAGCATGGATCATTGGGGTCATTGACGAAAGGTCAAAATGGCCATGAGGATGGAGTCCTAGAAACAGCCACGGAGGGGGCGAGTTTAAGAAGGCAAACCACCGGGGACCAACGAAAGGTCAAAATGACCAAGGAGGGATGCAGTTCGAGAAGAAAATTTTCAAAACCCTCAAAACTTAATGAAACCTTGGAAGTTCACTTAGGAACCACCAAAACATCCCAAAAATATAGGAAACTTGTCCCCAAAGTAAAAAATATAGGAAAAAGTGAATCGAGCAATCAGGGACCAAGTCAACAGGAACAAGGCAAAAGGTAGAAAAGGGAAGGGGGATTTTGTTTCTCCCCAGATTTGAATACCACAAGTAGGTGAATTTGGTTAGGGGGATTTTATTGTTTGAAGGCACATGAGCAGTTTGGGATTGGAAAAAAGTGGCATGCAAAATGAGAAGGGAGAAAAGTAGCCCATCAATTGCAAAAAGAGGGGGTCCCTGCCCTTGATAGGGTGTGTGTGCAAAACATGCACAATAGGGAGATGCTTGGAGTGGAAGAAAACACAATGTTTCTCACATGAGAGTGTTTGGATGTGTGGCATACACACATATACCAGATGAATTAAGAAGAAAATTAGACAATGAAGGAGAAAAATGCATAGTTTTTGGATATAGTGATGAATCAAAGGCTTACAAATTGTATAATCCAATAAGAAAAAAGGTTATAATCATAAAATATGTGTAGTTTATAGAAGAGGAAGCATGGGATGGAAGTGTAGAAAAAGCAGTCAACATATTAGCAAGCATACTACAGGAGTAAAATGAAGTTTCTATACCAACAGATACTACTTCAAATGTGACTCATTACACACCCATTCAAGCTCAACAAAGTGGTCCACAAGTGACACCATCATCAAGTGTAAGGGTAGCCTCACATATACAAGCAAACACTCCAACAAGTGCACAACTAACACCATCTACAACAAGGATTTTTAGTGTAGGATTAGCAAGTCAACATTCCATGGGTTCTACATCAAGTGACATGTCAAATCCTACATTGGAAAGCTTAAAAAGATAAACAATCAGAAGTATTAGAGAGATTTATGAGCATAATGAAGGTGAAAACAATGTAGACCAAACTTCTCTCTTTGCTTTATATTCACTTGTAGGTGATCCACTTCATTTTGAATAAGCAATTAAAGAAGAAAAATGGGTAAATGTAATGGATGAAGAAATTGATGCAATTGAGAAGAATCAAACATGGGAGTTAGTGAGCTTTCCAAAAGGAAAAGATGTCATAGGAGTTAAGTGGGTTTACAAAATCAAATTGAATGAAAATGGTGATGTGTAAAAACATAAGGCAAGACTAGTGGCAAAGGGATATTCACAACAGCCCAGAATTTGATTACAATGATACATTCGCTCCCGTAGCTCGTTTAGACATCGTGAGAATGATACTTGCCATAACAGCTCAAAACAGGTGGTTTGTTTATCAAATGGATGCAAAATCAACATTCTTAAATAGTCATCTTAAAGAACAAATTTTTGTGGAATAGCCATGTGCGTATGAGATTTTAGGCCAAGAAGACAAGGTTTATAAGCTCAAGAAATCCCCAAGAGCTTGGTACAATAGAATTGATTCTTATATTCTAAAAAATGACTTCAATAGGTGCAACAATGAGTCTACTTTATACATAAAGATGAATGAAAAAGGTGAAATTCTGATTGTATGCTTATATGTTGATGATTTAATATTCATGGGTGACTTATCAATTGATTTGTTCAAAGGAGCTATGAAGAAGGAATTTGAAATGACTGATTTGAGTCTCATGAAATACTTTTTAGGCATTGAGGTGAATCAAAATTAAAATGGTATATTCATCTCTCAAACAAAGTATGCTAATGATATTTTGAAAAAGGTTTAATATGTTAAAATGCAAATCAACACCAACACCAATTGTCACAGGTTTGAAGCTAAGCAAAGATGACAATGGATCCAATGTAGATCGAACTTTATATAAGAAACTTGTTGGTAGTCTCATGTACCTAACAAACACAAGGATGGACATAATGTATGGTGTAAGTCTAATTTCAAGGTTCATGGAGTCTCCAACAGACTCACATTGGAAAGCTGAGAAAATAATTCTAAGATATGTGAGTGGAACAAGAAATTATGGCATTCAACATTCATGCTCAGATGATTTCAAACTCATTGGTTGCAAATACAATGATTGTGCTAGTAGCATAGATGACAAAAAAAAACACATCCGGTTATGTTTTTTTTTTAATTTTGAAATAGGAGTTGTATCATGGGCCTCAAAAAAATAGCTCATTGTTACTCTTTCTTCAATGGAAGTAGATTATATAGTAGCAATAGGGGAAACATGCCAAACAATTTGGATGAGAAGAGTGTTGAAAGATTTGAAGCATGAGCAAGAAGATGCAACAAAGATACATTGTGACAAAAAATCAGCCATAGCACTGTCCAAAAATCTAGTCTTTCACACGAGAAGCAAACATATTGACACTAGATATCATTTCATTAGAGAGGTAATTAACAATGGAGAGATTTTTTTGGAATTTTGCAGGTCTCAAGATCAATTTTCTGATATTTTTACTAAGTCATTGGGAAAAGATGCATTTGAATAATTAAGTTGTTTGGGTGTTTATGCTAAAGACAAATGCATTGAAAATTTCATAATTGTAAGTGAAAATAGATGCACTTAAAATTTCAAAACTGTAAGTGCAGACAGATGCGCCAGAAATTTCAGAACTAGAAGTGAAGATAGATGCGTTGGAAATTTCAAAACTATAAGTGAAGATGGATGCTCTAGAAATTTTAAAACCAGAAATAAAGATGGATGGTCCAATTTTTTTGAGAAGAATGTCAGCTAGTTGTGATTAAGGGGGAGTGTTGGAGTTCAATCCCAACCACTACATTTATTCCTCCTCCATATGTTTTGCCAGCAATCATTTCTCTTTCCATTCTCTCACATGTGTATAGGATTGCTTTAGATTTGTATTTAATGCAAAATCTTCACCTTCAAATTTTCTTTCCTAGCTGTTAAATCAACATTTAATTATAATTAAAGATTTTTGTTTTCCCTCCATTTGTTGGGCTCTTTCGTAGCTTATGCAAGAAGCTTTGTATTGTCTTTTTGTGTGGGTGAGAAAAATAACTAAAAAAGAGAATGCATAGAATGTAAGTAGGGTAGAAAAGACCAGGAAGAAGATGTTTGCACAAACAATATGAATAATCTCATACTAGGGGACTTTCATTTTGTTTTTTTCTAGACATAGAAGAGCAGTAGCTCTGCCATTGCACAAGCAATCTTTTGTATGAATTTCGTTATTAATATAAAAGGCTATTTGTAGTTCATTCCCTGCTCTTCTCTATGTTTTGTTTTTACTCTACCTCTGTCCAACAATAGTGACTAACTTCTTTGCTAGTAGTTAGGCTCTCAATTGATTTAAAAGTGATAAAACAAAAAAATAATAACTATTAGACAATCGATATAGATAAAACAAAATTTGATTGATCGACATACAATTGACAATGATTAATATTAAATATCTTAATTGTCTATTAATCTCTCTACTATCATAATGATAAAATAAACTAAAATAATTTTATCCAATAGACAACTCTAAACATATAACCCAAAACGTCGTAAAATTTCAAACCACTTATAAACGTATACATATATACAAGTTAACTCATTCTAAAATACTTACCTTTAAAAATATAAATATGTATACAAAAATAATATAAAGTAAAAGTGTGTGTTCGTTTTTTCTTCCTTGAATGAAGGATTATTAAGCCAATAAGCTAAACGTAACAATGGAGGGCCCACTAATAGAAAACCTTTTGTTCACGAGGTCATTTCTTTTATAAAGATGGTGTGCTGCATGACCTGCTGGCAGAACCCCCGAGATGGGCATGTGACATGAGAACACTGAAAATGGTTTCTCGTAAAAAATCATATTCACTTGGAAAAAAATTGTCCGATCCATTTGTAGTGCCAAATCTATGATGAAACAAATCCCGTGGGCTGCCTGATTCCATTCTCTAGAGATACTTGATGGTCCTTCCACCTGGGGTCTTAAACATAACGACTTCATCCTTAAAATTAAGCAGTTCCTTCTGTGCACTGTGCCTCCCACAAGCACGAAAAGCAACTCATTAATGTCTTATGAACCAGTCTGCACCCTTTCCCCAGTGCTTATTTCAATGTCTCTGTATTATGGGTCGACATTTTTTATTCTTTATTTTAATGCGGTCTACACACAAATTCTACTTACATAGAAATCACAATGGTTACCTTTTCTATGGAATATTTGAACTATTAAGATATCTTCAAAGTTAGAAATTTTATGCATTAGATATTTAGCTATTATTTTGATATCATGTGGGAAATTAATTGTGTGACTGCTATATTTGTATTGACTTCTATTAACATGGATTACTTGTACTATTGGTTTTACTCGTGTTATAAGCATCTCTTCCACTTGTGTTAGATTTTTTAACTCATATGGTTGTTTTCCTAGTTCCATAAAGTTTGATGATGACAATCAATGTCTACTTTTCTCACGAAAGCATCTAATACGAATTGGACCATTATTAATTGAATTGGTATGCATCTCAGGGTAGCATTTACTAAAAATTGTGCATGATTGTATATTTGATAGTGTATCTATTCTAGTGCAAAACCTTCTAGAAGCTATTGTGAAGTTATTGTTGGTTTGTGTTAAGGTTATGGATTGATTGTGCAGATTTTGTATTATTTTTTGTGTACTGATTGATGCATATTGGGCATACGGGTGTTTAGTTTGGAATGTTGTAGATTCATCTGTTACATTTTTGTGATGGTTTGAATGAATAGTTGTTGGTTCATTAATCATTTCTAGATATGTGGCTTGGACTATTTCTTTATTTACATTGCATATGATGATGAATACATATTTCTTCTTTACAATGAACATAGTAATCATGACTTCTTTTATGAGATTACAATTTTTAGGATCGGGGCTCATCATCTATAAAGTAAATAAGAATTCTCATTATTTATGGTCTAATTTAAAATAAAATATAAAATCAAGGAAGATTAATATGAATGGAAAAAATAAATTTTAATTGCAATGAATGAGTTCTACAATCTTTCTAATTTGATAATTATTTGAGATATGAATATTATGTAGTATAAAGAAAGAACTTGACGGAAGATTGTAAACACACAATTTTAATAAAAATAGTATGTATACATGTGACATTGAATTCACATACATTTAAATAAAATTATATAAATTATACTATATAATCTTACAAATACATTTCTACATAGCATAAGCAATGGAGCTAGATTTAGCTATTATTATTATTGCACATATCATTGACTTCACCCAATAAGAATGTGTTTTCTTCAAAAAAATATAGCAGGTCAAATTTGGTGATTGTTGATTTTAGCCATCCTTGAACACCACTTGAATCATATTCAAATGAGATAGTGAAGAGAAATTGCTTGAATTAAAGTCTTTTGATTACAGTCTTAGCATCAATTTATGATTCTTAGTTGAATTGTAGCATATATAAATCCTCTATAGACATTCAAAGAAGGTTGGTTGCTAGTTCTTGAAAATAAATAGCCCATAATATTCCTATATGATCTTCTAGCTTTGGTTGGAGCATGTATTTGTAGCTACAATTGGGAAAAATAGCTTTGCGCTTTGAACAATACCATGTCAAGTCATCATTTTGCATAGGTTTATTTTTACATTGTTTTCCATCTAACTCAAGGAGACATGATGGATAGCAAAATGAATTTGATTTTATGAATAGTATTGTTTCTTTTACAATGCATTAGATAGTCTACCTCATGTACATAGTTTTTTCTTCACTATCAACAATTGTCTTTCTTGTAATTAGTAGGGGTACATCCAAAGGTAGTGTAGTTGATGAGATAACATCATTCCCATTCTTTTCAAACCATGATTTTAGTTGTTGTGTCTCCTCTATGCTTGGGTCTATAAATAGGTGGGTACTGGCCAAAGTGCTTATGACCTTTCCATCATACTCATTGACACATCCATTTTTTATTGCAAGCATAACTTTTTTTGTAAGTGATACATTTATCAGTTTGTGTACCTTCATTTTGAGTGGTTGGACGCTATAAAGTCACATTAATAATTGAGGAAGATATGTCCAATAATTTGATGCTCCTTCTAAGAACTTTTTTCCCATCTCTCCTTCTTATGGTGGAGTTTGGGTTTAAATACATGTGACTATTCCAATAATATCAATAAGGAAATTAGTGGTGATGTGCATAATTTCAAAGAGGAGAGCTTCAAATCATTGAGTAAAAAATATTCAAGTTGAATATTAAGTTTGTTGTACAAGCTCTACTAACAATCTTCATAGTCCCACCAAATATTGTATATACAAATCCAACTTGAACATTCATGTAATTAATATCTAAAACTTCATTGAAGTAAATGACATATATTTCAATGCGGTCATAGTTTATAAAATCAAAAGAAAAGACTTATCTTTGTCCCTTTTGTGTGTTGAATTGGTGCATTTAATTTTTCATGGTAACATGACCCTTTATAATCCACCTTGTTTGAAATGGATTCAAATTTCTAATAGGAGTAATAGTGGAGAAAATATGTTTTGTCTAGAGGGAGGAACATATTCCAAATAGTGCCCTTCAAGGAGGTTGTTTTGTAACTCTTTTATTTTCAGCTAGACTTGTACATGGATGAGTTGATCTTATAGTATCTAGTTGTTGGGCTTGTTCTTCAAATAGATAGGCAGGCTAACCAATGATATCATGGTGCAAACATGTGATTTCTATTTTTGAGATGACAATCCACCTATATAGATACAATGAGTACGTATTATGAATATGAACAAATTTGGCATAATGGGTTCAAGAATGATAATTTATAAGTTAGTAATCAACAATTCTTAGAAAATAATTTAAACATGGTGACTGAACTTGAATTCCAAGCAATAGGGAAACTGTATCCTATGAGTAGAAGTATAAATCCTTTTTGGAGTTCTTTTGAAGTTATGTAGTGATTGTATTTTTTGGGAAGTGTAACATTCAATGAGAAGATTACTAATTTTGGGAATGAATTGAAAGACATAACCTCACATATGGGAAGTGCAAAAGGGGTGGCAAAGTATTTGTCAAAATCTATCTTTAGAAAATACAATTTTATATGTGTATGAAAGATATATTAATTTAATTTTCCTATATAACATGAACTATCCCATATAAAGAATGATAATCAGTAGGGAACATGTGTTGATATTATGTAATGATCTAAATGGGTTGACACCTAAATATTCTAGATGGAGAAGAATATGGAATGTGACATGGCCATGTAAAGACTCCTATAAATTACAACCAAATGGAATAAGTGGCAAAAAAATTGCCACAATTATAATTTTTTATGAAAATTTCATTCAATTTTCTATAAGAAAATATGCATTACCAACATTTTACAAATAATATGATATATATTTCAAACTAGACTACAATACCATTCTTTCAATGCCCAACCTTTACAATACCAAACAACAAAATAGAAAGACCCTCACTTGTTTTCTCCAATGATGAAAGAGTCTCATTAGCTTTTTTTCCTTGGTCCTTACCAAAATATAACTTGTTAATATATATTGTCATATCTATTTCTGAAATTCATCAATAAAAGCAAGCATAAAAGTAGCAACCTCTATAAAAGTGCAATTTCTGTTTTTCAACATGATGTTTCCTTTTGAAGTCTACTTATGCCAGAATCAATTGCAACATGCAATAGCAATGCTTAAAAATGCAAAAAATTTGACTTTAGTGCATGTACTTCATTTACAGGAAGAAAATAAATATGTATACAAAAATAATATAAAGCAAAAGTGTTCGTGTTTTCTTCCTTGAATGAAGGATTATTAAGCCAATAAACTAAACGTACCAATGGAGGACCCACTAATAGAAAACCTTTCGTTCACGAGGTCATTTCTTTTATAAAGATGGTGTCCTGCATGACCTGGTGGCAGAACCCCTGGAGATGGGCATTTGACATGAGAACACTGAAAATGGTTTCTCGTGAAAAATCTTATTCACTTGGAAACATTTTGTCCGATCCATTTATAGTGCCAAATCTATGATGAAACAAATACCGTGGGCTGCCTAATACCACTCTCTCGGAGATACTTGATGGTCCTTCCACTTGGAGTCTTAAACTTAACGATTTCATCCTTAAAAGTAGTTCCTTCTGTGCACTGTGCCTCCCACAAGCACGAAAAGCAACTCATTTATATCTTATGAATCAGTCACCCATTCTCCAGTGCCTATGTGCATTGCTTTTAAGAGTCTGACAGTATTGCTGATAACATTTTGAGGTCGGCAGAGTGATCCAAGTACATCTGGTAAATCAGTTTTATAAAAAGAAGACACAAGAAAGTGGGGACGCAGAATATTGTAATGATTGTGTCTTTTGGCAGAATTCTGAGTAGAAAGATTAACTTCTGTAAATCCAAAATACCCGTAAATGGGTTCAATCCCAATCCACAAATTTCCCATATATATGACAAACTAAATGTGCTAAAGGATGTTTTAATCTTTAAATTTCTTATTGGGTTTACATTGCATGCACCACCTTGATTGCTCAGTCTGAGGATCACTTCCACACAGAGTGAGGTGCAGAAGGCTGTTCTCCCTGCACTAATGCTGGACAAAGCTTTGGTCAAAGCTTTAGAGAATCGATAGACTCTGTTTTGACATAGAGATATCTGTCCAGAATCAATGCTCTACTAATTTAATGCCAATTTTAATATACAACGGCTCGCTTTCCCACTTGTATCACGGGTTTTAATGTGATGAGCAAATTATAATGCTTCCTCTTCCAGAAAAGTCATCTGCATTTTGTCCTATACTTTCTGGTCGGCTGTGTTTTATTAGTACTCACTAATAACTCGAAAGAAGAGATTCCTTGGCACTGAGTGTTGGAGCCTGAAACCTTTTGTTTTGACCCTTCTAAGAGAAGTTGCCTGTTTTGGCTGACCTGAAATCACAATGGGTGTGGACATCCAAGTAAATGTAGTTCTCATAATTTGGTTTGTTGTTTGTGTTGGAAGTACTGATGCTGATCAGCTCTCAGTCAATTTTTACTCTAAATCTTGTCCCAGTGTGGAGGCATCAGTGTTGGGTGTAGCCAAACAGAAATTTGTGGAGGCACCTGTATCAGCTCCAGCCACTATAAGGCTATTCTTCCATGACTGCTTTGTTGATGTATGATAATGTATCTCTTTCTTTATATATTTGATCTATCAATATATATCCAATGCTTAGCCTCTGCTTTGTTTCAGTATATTCAATGTGTGTATAAATAGGATCAAGGAACAGTGGACTAGTAGGAACATGGCTTTAATGGTGTTTCTTAGAATGTGACTCACTCTTTGTTAAACTTTGTTAACGATGATTTTAAAACTGGTCACCGCAGGTAATTGAAACTTGTCAGTACAGGATATTTTCAGTTTTTCTTTTAGATCAGGTTAAGTTGGTATGTGAGTTTTTCTTCTTGATAAAGTATACACACCTAAGTTAAGGGTGTGTTAGAATGTCAGAAAATTGAAGAGTATTGATATCAGAGAAACTTATGAATATTGTATGGCTGTGAGTCTTTTTCTCCACTGTATACAATTTGGGTGTGGATGAAATGCTCTGAATCAAAGTTATGCCGCATGAAAACAATCTTTCTTGTATATGATTGGGTTTTTTCTGGTGCATGGAATCAATTTGTTCATAGGTATTTTGTTGGTTTTTGATAATGTAGGGATGTGATGGATCAGTGTTAATTTCATCCACCCAAAAACATCTTGCTGAAAGGGATGCAGTTTACAACAAAAATTTGGCTGCTGATGCCTTTGATACTATCAATAAAGCAAAAACAGCTGTGGAGGCCAAGTGCCCTGGTATTGTTTCATGTGCTGATATTCTTGCCATTGCAGCCAGAGATTTTGTTGCTTTAGTAAGTAGACAGTAACTTTCATAATGTTGGTTTTTACGATCTCGCCCAAATTGAAACTTAGTCAGAGTTTGTGCTGTGTGCATTTAAATAAATTTGAAACTGAACTTTTTCAGTACAATAATAACATACATTCACAGCACACACATACGAACCTGGCCATGTGAAGTTCTGTTATAGCAGCCATGATTCTGACTGATGTAATTTTAGAGAAGGTTGAGAAGTCTTGTCAGTGCTTACGTTGTTGAACTATCATTATCAATATGAATAGGCAGGAGGTCCAAATTATCCAGTGAAGAAAGGCAGAAAAGATGGAAAGCTATCATCTGCATCTCGAGTTACAGGAAATCTCCCACAAGCTAATTTTACAGTGGATCAATTGCTGAAAATCTTTGCTTCTAAGGGCCTAAACAGATCAGACCTGGTAGCTCTATCTGGTAACTAAAAAAAGAAACTCACAGTTCTGATTTCCTTTACAAAGACTGAATATTCTTCAACAAAAAGTATCTTACAATGTGATATACTAGCGACATCATCTTATGGTACAATTTGATAAGTACTCATTGAAGAAAAAACATTGACATAATCTGTGGATATTTTCTTCAAGTTTGATTTGATAGTTAAGTGTGAATAGCACAAAACCATTGTAGCTTAATGCGGTATTCCTAATTTCTAATAGATAAGAATAGTACCAAACAATAAGTTAGAGAAGAGAGTGTAAAAGAGCCCTAGGAAGATCATTGTCAATTTGGTTGATAAAACAGCTTTAAGTTAAAATAGACCTATTATCACATTTCGCCCAACACCTAGTGATGTTATAATTCTAATTTTATTTTCAATTAAAATAAGCAGTGATAGTAAATTTAAGTTATTATTAATTATTCTTGTATTTAATTGTGCAATTTACTGAACAGGAGCTCATAGCATTGGTTTTTCTCACTGTGATGGATTCTTGGACCGTTTATACAACTACCATAAGTTAAATAAACCAGACCCTT
>VDFB02337865.1:29368-52682 GCA_007258455.2 Sequoia sempervirens
AAGGCGTTGGGTCATCGTGTGGTACCGTCTGCAGTCTTACCTCCCTTAGATGATGAGGGAAAGTTGATCTTAGTACCTGAGTCCATCCTAGAGTATAGGGAGAGACAGTTGCGTAGGAGGACTATCAGGGAATATCTGGTGAAATGGAGAGATTTGCCTGTTGAGGATGCTACATGGGAGAGCGAGGATATTCTGCAGCATCCGGCATTGAGATTGCTTGAGGACAAGCAATTTCAGGAGGAGCGGACTGTCATGTCCCCTTCTAGTTGACATCTCTCGGAGCACAAGATTAGCCTATCATGCGACCCTCGTAGGCTGATGGATTGTATAGAGGGTCTAGTTGGAGTTGGCTCAGCTTTAGATTGGCAGTTTTGATCAGTTGGCTTTCGTTCGGGCTCATTCGGACACTTCTTGCAGAAGTTGCTATTTTTAGCAGTCAGCGTGGGACCCCTGCTATTTTTAGCAGTATGGATGGATTAGGTTCAGAATCACTTCATTGTTCGTCAGCTTCAGACGGCTCGTGTATTGGATGAATAACGAGAGAGATATTAATATTTGATTGAATTAATTAAATATTAATTAATTGGAGATTATAATATAAAGTTATAATATTTCATTATAACTTAAGTGATTTTGATAAAGGGGTCGCCCATCATCAGAAAGGGGCCAGTTGGTGATTTAATTTATAATAAAATATTTGGCTGGAGACTATTGAAAGTAATAAAATAAAAAGTGCGAATTTTTAATGCTTCCCTATTATTGAGGAAATCGCACTTTTCAAGTGTATAAGCCATTTGCCTTGGGAATCGAGCCATTATGCATATTGAGTTATTGAAAATTGATCAAGTTTGGTCTGAGCAAGAAGCTTTAGGGTTTCAGTCTCGAATTCATTGGGGAACGAGCCATCTCCATTGAAAGCAGTTCAGAGGGTGTGAGATATCACCTGATCCAGCTGAGAGATTTCTTCATCCAGGAGGAATTACAGAGCATCACAGTTAATTCAAACATCAGGGATTCAGTTAGTAATTCATTCACAGAGGAATTATTCTATTGAGGCGCATATTTGTCCAAGATCTGGAGGCACAAGGAAGAGCCGTACTTTTCATTGTTATTGGCTGCTGTCTCAAAGGCCGTACTGTTTGTACCAGGCCGTACCATCAGTAAAAAGGGGCGTACCTTCAAGATAAAGAGAAAACGCCTGCCATCTCTTCAATCTATCACCATTAGCAAGTGCGCCTATGCTTTTAGCATTGATCTGGATCATCTGACAGAGGGGAAAAGAGTTATTCGTTGCTGCTGTATCAGATCGAGGGTTTTCTCATCTTGCTGCGATTACCAGGTTCTTCATTAAATATTCATTGCTTCTTTAGATTGCATGTTAGTAGATCCTCTTTGTAATCATTCAGAAGGCAAATAAATGAACAAGAATCAGTATTTTCATTAAATACTATTGTTTCTGAAGTTATATGATTTTTATAGAATTTATCTTTAATTTCTTGCAAAATCGCAATTTCTCATTCATTGCAAAAAACCACAAAAAAATTCAAAATACACCAAAACAAGTAAAAACAGTCAGAAACGGAAAACAGGGGAAACTAGGGTTTCTACACTCCCAGATTTGTCTCAATAGTTGGACCATTTGGTGGAGCATGACAGGGCTATGTAAAGGCCTTTCTTTGTAATTTTTCTTGTTTTAATAAATTTTTACCCCTCTTTTATGTAAAATATTAGAAGTGAGTAGAAATAGGATTGATGCTTTTCCATGCTTACTCACATATTCTATTTTTCACCCACCCTATCTAACCATTTATTCACTTTACAATTTACAATTTACATCTATTTTAAATTTGATATAGAACTAGTTTCCCATCTAAAACAAAGTGTGCCATATTTCTAAACCATTTTGTTAAGGGTTTTACATCTTTATTGTATACCCTTGTGAACCTTACATCATTAGATAGATCATTGTTTTTACATGACAGGTTTTAATGTCCTCTATTATTAAAAAAATTTCACGCTTCCCTTACTAATTTTGACATGCTTGCATACTTTGAGACATTTGATCACTTATGACATTTTTATCACACAAATGGGGTTACTTATCCATGGAAAAATGATATGATAATATACGTTCATTTTCTTCATTAAAGGATTTGATAATCACTTTCCCTTCCGTATTGAGTGTTCTTCACTCAATCTCCAAGATTACCACTTGTTACATATCTCTTGTATGGAGAGTGATAGTAATGTGATTGATTCTACTTGTATACTACCTTTGAGTTCCTTTCCTTCAAATCATACACTTCACACTACATCTATTGTGAAGGATACACAAGATACACTTATACCTTGCATTACTATATATAACATGCATCATATGTTAAAGGTAAAATTGAAACTTATAATATTCTTTAGATAATGTGTTTTATTTTCCTCATACCTTAAATTCTCATAGTAGACCTAATTGTATTCTTACTTTTCATTATTTAACTAATATCACCAACTCGTACTACACCTAGGCATGCAAACATGGGGTATGGTACACATGCTCTTTCTCTTAAAATCCCCACAAAATTTCCCTTTGGGGTTTGGTATGCTCCTAAAAGCAATATCATAAGAACAACTTAAGGAAAATTCTAGAGTTGACAATTATTTCATCTACTCTTAATCTTGAGGGACTCAAATGCCATGATATTATAATTAATATTTCAATAGATTCACTTCATGAATTATCATCTCTATGTGTGATTCATGAGTATAGACCATTACATATTGTGGATGAGAATGGAAATATTAGAGTTGAATATACACTAGTAGATAATGGGTTTGGATTGAATGTATGTAGTAAATATTTTCTACATGTGAATATATGCTATGACCTTAATATTAGTGTACATAGGGTTATGAATAGTCTTCTTGAGGCTATCTTAACTCTGAATGAACTTCTCATCATTATTATTATTGTTATTTAGTAAATTAGGTCTTCCTAATACTTATATAGGGCTATCTAAGTCAGTCTGGGTGATATCCTAGGCATAAATAAGCTATATCTTGGAGATAGTGAGTCTTATTTAATCATCATATTGCAGATTGTTTTCTCATTGGAGATATTTGGAGGTTTTTCCCCTCAAAGTGACTTGTTATTCTTAGTTATTGTCAAGTATTTATAGCATATTTCTAATCATATTCCTCTATTGTGCAAGTTATTTCATTACAAGTTGTATCACAACATGATCTTGGCATCATAGAGGCAAGGCGTTTTCCTAATATTGGAGCTCATTTTGGAAGTGCGTATCTTTCATATTTTGGAATAATAATAATAATTTTTAAAGTATTTTTGAAGAACATATTAAAAATTCTAAAGTCCAAATCCCAGGATTGGGAGCACAATTGAGAGATTTATTATAGAATTAGGGTTTATGCTTAATTTATTTGGAAACTACATATCTCCCACATCCTAGAGAATTTGTTCTTGATTTTTAGTGGGTTTTTAAATAAGTTTAATAGGATCCTATAGTCCAAATTTTAGAGAAATTAAAGTATATTTTATGAATTTACTACAAAATTATGGTTTCTGACAAATTCTCTCTCAAAACAACAAAAACCTATTTTTTGTGAGATATTTTTGGGAAAATGTGACCTAGGCCTTGGTAAGTTATAGTAAATCTTTTAAATTACTTTCTACCATCATGAATTAGTCCTACAACAAGAGGCAAAAAGAATGCTACCACACCTGGGAAATCTTTAAATATGGATGATGTAAAAATTGAGGATATTAACACTTATAGTGAAATTAGCAAAGTCAAGGGTGATATTTCATCATTGGAGAAGAAGGTAATTGAAGGTATTTTGTTAATAAAAAGGGACATGCAAAAGGATATGAGTGAATTGAAACCACTTATTCATGGTATGAAGTATAACAGAGAAGATTCACATAGTAACGAGGAAGATAATTCTTTTGTTGGACATGAATTGTTTGGGCTTAACTCAAATTTCAAGAAGGGCCATCCCGTTAATGCAAATATTAGTTTCAGAAATCTTAACAGGAATTCATTCGCCACTAAAGGCGAATAAGTCCTCTGTGCCCTAAAAATAGGCTTCTTGCAGCAAGGTACAAACCTCTTTGAGCTCTAAAAACTCCTCTCATAGTTGCTATAATAGTTAGGGTTGATTTCTGATTGTTATTTACATCTTCCGGCCCTCATAATTGCATTAATTATAGTGATTTTGGTGTGGATAAATTCTAGTGGTTTACCTTTATCTTGATAAGCCCCAGTTTTTCCACCAATCATTTTTTTTAATTGAAAATACTATACAAATATTTACTTTTTAATATTTTTTTTTATCAAAATCTTCATGCATAAGTGATAAATTCAAAATTTTGAAAGTTGCTTTCATATTTTAACATGACCTAATGAATATTTTAGAAGGTTTAAAAGTGCACAAATATTACGGTTCACTAAAATTTTATGTAATAAAAAGAGATCTAGGGTTTAAATCACACACCCTCTTGTATCACAACAAAAATTATTAAAACTGATCTCAAACACCCACTTGGCTACTAACCTCTATGAAAGAGTTAAAATGGTGGATTAGAGTTTTAGTCCTTTGACGTGGGGATGATTTGATATTTGATTAAATCACTGTTAATTGAAATAACTTGATAATATGAAGATGCACCTAGGTTAACTATGAAAATGTAGCAAACTATTATAATTTTGTGTTGAAATGGATGGACATGGGTGCTAGCACCCTAGAACTAGAAGTGCAAACACTTAGAATCAAAATTTATATCTTAGTTGGTCTTTTTTGTGGGTTCGTATCCCTAGAATCAGTGCCAAAACTTCTTTTATCACTAATAAATTTCAATTTTATTATTTTTTTGACTTGTAGGGGTTGAATGCTTAAATGAGAGATTAGATATTCAATCCTTTCCTAAATTCTCTTTAGATCTATAACCTACACAGAAGGAAGATGGAAAAGGCTTGTGTTGTATAGGGGCTTGTTTAAGTGGAACCCTTTTTCTATATTTCTACCTCCACAACAACTATGATGATGTAAAAGAGAGCTTACCCTTAGTTAGTTAGAGGGTAGATGATAAAAAGTGACAAATTAATAATTGTTATAATTTACCACTCAGTTCTACATTCCTTGATGGACTAAAGTCATTCTACTCATCACCTTCAAGTTAAAATTGATGATTGATTTGAAGTGTTACAAGTGTTAGTATTCACAAAACAAATGGACATGGAACATGAGAAAACTCACATGAAAACTTGATGCATTACTAACATGATGCTTGAATGAAATAATGCAACAATAATCCTACTAAATCTACTCTTGATTTCTTTTTAGGATGCTCAATTATGATCTCAAAATGCAAGGATTTCAAATGATGAAAAAGACTTATATTTATATGAAATCATTTAATTTCACATAGATTGATTACTGACAACTGATAGTTGAATTTGAATTTCTAATGTAAAAAATTGACACCAACATATTTGAGTTCAGGCCAAAATAGGCTAGAAAATGGAGCTAATGCCCTAGTCTAGACCTATTTTGAGGTCTTAAGTATCGATAAATAAATATTAATTCATTACTCCCAATTCAACTTTTATTTTTCAAAGATTATTACAAAATGGGAAAATTAAAAATACAATTGGTTACAAGCACATAAGGGGGAGCTAAACTAGTGTGAAATTATCAGGGGTGACAATTTATGATGCTATAGTTGTAGACCATTATACATTTTTTTTAACATGAGATAGGCTTCATAGTTATTTTCAAAACCAAATCAAAAATTAAATTAATCATTTTTTTAGTGATGCAATATTTCTCTTACACCTTTAGATGCTCTTGTATAAGGTTTTGATTAGATGCACTAAACCTTAGTGGAAGGATTGTAAGTGGTATCCAAATATCCTTATTAGGAATTTTAAACCTTTCAAAAGTTATTCATGACTTTCTCCTCACCTATGTGTGGTTCACAAAATTATTTATAAATAAAATCTCTAGTCCTTTAAAAACTTGGAAAATAAGATTATGAATCCTTAAAACCATTGTGGGAGTTATTTTTTCTAAAAAAAATTCATGAGCTTGGGATTAGATGGATTAGACCTTAGTGGAAGGATTTGAGGTGGTATCTAATCACTCCTTTTAGAAATTATAATCCTTCCAAATCATATTCGTTGCTTTCTCCTCACCTACATGTGGTTTCAAACTTCATTTACAAAAAAATCTCTAGCCAATTGCTACTACATGGTATTAGTGGTTTCAAATAGTTTAGTTTGTTACGTTTGTGCTCAAATTGGGTCATTTTGAATGGTTCTTTCTTTATTAAGGTCTTTCCATTAGATCCTAGCTTATCCATTTGTATGTCTCCATCCTTAGTTATCATTTTTTTAGGAATTTGCAAACCCTCAAGCACCTCTTCTAGTTTTTCCCACAAGTTTAAGATGTGTGGACTTAGATACATACATTTTAAATGATTTTCCACGGTGATTCCCCTAAAATGTCTTTGAGATTCAACCCAAATTTGGGATGATTCCAAAATGAAAATTTCATTCGATATATGAAAATATGTGAATCCTAATTTATTTTGAAGAGTTACTATGGATGCTCTTTTACCATGTATAATAAGGAAATGATATTTTGTCATGTTATATTATAGATTCAAGTTCATGATAATAAAGTTAGTCTCAAATTTTCCGACTTACACACTCATATAGGACATTAGATTAATGCTTTGCATACTATTAACTTAGTGTGCCTCCATCCCTTGCTAAGCAATGACCCCTCTCCTCATGTGGAAATCATCTTGGTCATAGCCAAGTTTTGCTTCTAGGTATGGTTCTCATAGATTTTCTAAGCATAGATAGCATGGTTGGTCTTCATCACCATATGGATACCCTTTTACTTCTTAGCATGATTGTGGCATCCTTGGTTAGGATGACAATAAGAAACTCCCTGACTAGACCTTGCTATATCTCCTATTCAATTGACTCTAATTAATTATAAATAACTAAAGTAAAAGAGGACACAGTGATGAGTTGGGAGATTATTCGTAATGGCTAGGATCTCCCAAATGGTTTGAACAACCACCTTGACCATGACTCACCTTTTTCTCTCACTAGAATAACTTCAATTACATAAAGAATGTGATGACTCTTTTGACTATAAACTCTTCTATTAAATTTTGAGGACATAAATTCCTTGTCTTCATCTTTTATGTGAATTAACATACTATATTTTATTGTTTACTATAAAATATACACTATTCATAATTAAAACTATATAACTACAATTATATATAAAAAATTTCCATATAATCATAACATTCAACAATACACATAATATATACATATACTAGATGTGAATAATTAAATCGATTAGTAAGAGTTTTAACTCTTCACGAGCATTTTCTTTTGTAATGACTGTTCTTTCGTAGTCAGTTTTATTCAAACAAAAGAGACTACGAAAGAAAAAAAACTAAATTATTTAGATTTTATTTTATTTTATTCAGTCTGAATAGACTGGAGCATGATCCAATATTTAAAAAAGAAATTATAAAGCTGTTGTCAGTAAACAGTGCTCTATATATTTAGTCGAAGCTTTCAAATCAGTACCATTCACCGAACGTTACACGCCATAGGTTCTCTAGTTTTTTAATTGCCCACATAGCACTCCGAGGCTTCAAAGGCGACAGGCGAAGTGATGGGTTATGAACCCTTTATTTCGGAGTGCCTATGCAATAGCATTACCTTCAGAAGATCGGGTCTTCAAGAGCTTTTGTGGAAGTCTATTCTCCAAGTCCAGATTATGTCTACTGTAGAGGTTGCAGCTGCTCTCTGCGGAAGGTTTTTTTTTCTTTCAAAACTTTTCTCTTGGTTAAAATATTATCTGAAATTCTTGGTTTCTGATAGTCTCGTAGTTTAATAAGCTAGATGTATGCTGTTGTATTGACGCTCATGAAAAGCTCTCTATGTCATTGTATGGAAAGTTTTCTATACACCGTTTCTAGTTTTGAAGTTATGGAAAAGCATTACTTTTGAATAAGTACATAAAAAGTCTTTGTTAAATGCAGACTGCAAGGAAAGATTGCAATGGTCACAGGAGGATCACAAGGCATTGGAGAAGCCACTGTTAGGCTGTTTGCAAATCATGGAGCCAAAGTCATTATTGCAGACATTGCAGATGACGCTGGTATGAAAATGGCTGAATCCCTTTCTCCCTGGGCTACATATATTCACTGTGATGTGACCAAAGAGAAAGATGTAAGCGCAGCCGTGGACTTGGCCATGGAAAAGCACGGAAAACTGGACAGTATGTATAACAATGCAGGAATCCTCGGCACCCAAAACGGAAGTGTTGCAGAGTATGATATGAAGCAATTCGACCGAGTGATGAACATAAATGTGAGAGGAGTAATGCATGGAATTAAGCACGCAGCCCGTGTTATGATCCCCAAGAAAAGGGGCAGCATTATCTCGACGGCTAGTATATCAGGTATAATGGGAGGAGTTGCTCCTTATTCTTATACAGCCTCCAAACATGCCATCATTGGGGTCACTAAAAATGGCGCAGCCGAGCTGTGGAAATATGGTGTCAGAGTGAATTGTATTTGTCCCGCTGTAGTTGCCACAGATATGATGATGAATTGGATCGGCCAGACCCCTTCAGCAGAGGTAAAGGCTCAACTGGAAGCCTTTGTTTACGGCAAAGCCAACTTAAAAGAAACCATTCTTAAAGCAGAGGATATTGCAGAGGCTGCCTTGTATCTGGCCAGTGATGAATCCAAATATGTCAGCGGTCACAATATGGTTGTAGATGGTGGAATATCCATTGTAAACAATGACTGGATGATGTACAAATGAACCAAGGGAAAAACCATCAGACTTTCATCATTTTGGCATAATAAGACAGGCAAGAACAGGAACAGGGGATCAATCATTTGTAAATGTAAATCCTAACTTTAATTGGGATGTTTGAAGATGCATATACAAATTGTTTATTGTAGTCTCTTTCAAACAAATGTATTTAAACTGGCTTAGCATCGAACACGCCCATTGTGGTAATTACTTTTAATAGAGATACATGTGTGAAGTTGAGCATTAGAAAATGAACTTTTGCTATTTATTAGTCACTGACTTTAGGGCGGGGACTCATATGTTTCCATACTATCAAATGGCTTACTAGTTGTGTCTACAAAATTGTCTGTGAAAGCCATTTCCTGCTCTTTTAAAGTTTAATTTTAATTTTTATATTGATCAAAGAATATTTACAAAAGAATAAGCAGTTCTCAAAGGAGCAGATGAGTGGAAAATGAGATAACTATGCAAACACCAGGTAAAAATACCAAACTACACTGTCTTCAGTCAGTAAACTACTGCTAAACCATGAAATCCACCAAGCAAAAGACAAACCCTCAACAATCATGACGTATGATTGAAAAGGACATGTAACAAAAAGAAAGCCTAAAGCTGAACTTCCAAAGCCAACAACACTTACGAAAAATCACTTCACTAAAGTACATGGATTGCTGCAAATAATTAAATGTATGATTTTTTTTATATAAATCTAAGCAACTGGATGGCACCAAGCAGCAACCAAGACATGGAATCTAGCACACCAAGAAGCAACCAATGCTACAAACACCTGAAGGAAAGCTTGTCTAAATTTTGGCGCAGAAAGTAGCAATCAATGCTAGGAAGATATTGTAAACTTCTAGGTCTGCAATAAAATCATAACATGTGGGTTTTAAAGGAGGAGCAGAGGAAATAAAATCATACTTAATGCTTTAAAACAGAGGAGCATAAATATAACAATAACCCAGAAAATTCAGATCAAGAGAAAGAACAACAGCTACAGCTGTTTGTGAAACCAGATTTGCACATAAATTAGCCTCAGATTTATAAATATGCTCAACAGCAGCTACAGCTGCACAAAAAACTGCATATTACTCTGTTCTGAACCAATCTTGAGCTGAACTTCTAATGCGATACAATACCATACAAAAGAATGACTCCTTTTCTGGGCTCACAAGTAAAAATAAAAGTTGAAAATTAACGTACAACAGCTCACAGGTTAAAGACTAATATCAAAATAATGAACAGCGAAAAGGGTCATTAAGGCAAGTCCTCTTAAGATAAGGTCCTATGGAGGGAGTTTCCTAAAAAATTGCAGTGGGTGCTGTTCAGATTTTTTAGGAATATTTTACAATTTATGATCTCATGGAATTAATTTTACAATTCAACTAAAAAATTTAAGCGTCAAAATTAAGGAATGAACTCGAGTGTTTTAATAAAAATTAAGAAATAAATAAAAAATCTCTCATTTTTATTTCCTTATAAGAACTTAAAATTTAGGTGATAGACAAGTGGTAGATAAAATTTCTATGCTGTAAGGGCAATTTCTAGCCGCACCTCAATTTCACCCGCTGAAATTTGCAGTCCTAAAAATAGAGGCTGCTATTTTCAGGAAAAGATTTCAATTAATCCTGTACCATATTTTTTTTTGCTTCATGGGATCGCTTGCAACATGAAAATAGATCTTGAAGCCCCTCCATAAGACCACACTCTTAAACGACGAAGCATAATTAAAAATGACAACCAACTCACAATAAATGCCCAACCGTGAATAATTATAGTCTTTCCAATATAAAAGAGCTGGAAGACAATGTTTTGAATCCTTTAAAACTGTGACCTTTTGCTTCATGGGACAACTTGCCCCACGAAAATAGATTCTAAAGCCTCTCCATCAGACCGCTCTCTTGACGAAGCATAATTAAAAATGACAACCAAAATACTTATAATAAATGCCCAACTGTCAATAATTATAATCTTTCCAATATAAAAGAGCTGGAAGACAATGTTTTTGAATCCTTTAAAACCGTAACCTCTCAGAAATTCATCACCCAGTGGAGGCCCCATGTATATTCTTCTAAGTCTCCCTAAAATTTGAAAATCATTATTTTTATATTACAGATCATTTATCAAAAAGATATAAATATGATGAAAACGTCACCAGGTCCATATTGTAGATCACCAATAAAACCCACCCCAAAAAGACTAGAACAACGCCGCTTACAGTCTAGTCTATCTAGACACAGGATCATAGCTCTCAAATCATCTGAACATCGTTGGAAAGAAAAAAAAAATTCACTCCCAAGAACACCTTTGGGTGCTACTATTCTCATTCACGCCGATCTAAAAGGGTGCTACTATTCTCATTCATGCCGATCTAAAATGTACAATCATAGTACAAGCCACATCACTAGATTCTAGGTCTTTAACAATAGGTTCATATCTTTATTTGCTCACAAAGTTACTTATAACATTTTTCTTAGGTTTGCTAATTTGATGTTCCTCTATACTATTTTTGATCTGCAACTCCTCATTAAGTTTGAAATGAGCACTTTTAATCTCTTTTTTATACATCAAGGTGAGTCCTTCCTCCAGCAGGATCGTAAATCTTTCTTAGATTATTATATAAAATATATATATATATATATATATAAAAGTCCAGATTTCATGCCAGGTGAGCCCAATCTTATTATCCGAGAGAAAGTAATTACCCAAAAAAATAGACTAAATCACATAAGCAGGGGAAAACTTCAAAAGAAAGTGCTCAAACTACTCAATCCTATTACAAATTCTAATAGGTATATATAAAGAGGACAACTCGTTCCCCTAGCACTTTTTTTTAGAATGAGCATCCACCTTAAAAAAGGATTTTTTGGGCTCACAAATAAAGGACCATAAAAACTTCAACTCAAGATCACTAGTTCTCCAACCATTTGAGGTTCCAATCCTTATCGTGAAGTCAATTAATTCAATGTACAATTTTTTTGAGGTCATTTTACCAAACACAGTGCCATCTTTGGACTAGATATTTTCAAGAATTTCAGAGTGAAACTTCAATGAAAAGGGGAAGTCAACACCATAAAAATATTTTTTTAGGATAGAGAATGGTCTTATGTGGACTCAATCGACAACTTATTCTAGTCCTTTAATAAACCATTATCAATGATATCCTTAAATTCATTGATTTCCTTGGAGGCCCAGTGTTCTCTACAACTCCTTGGGTTAGAGCCAAAGGCATGTCATTCCAATCAAAGCTCCGCCAAATAGATCTGTAAACAAAAAAAACAGTATTTGGGTTCGAAACAGCTCTGTGTGTCACTTCATGCCGAGTATTTTCTTGCATCATAAGCACATAGACACAGAGGCTGGGAACTCTCTTGAACTATTCTTTTTCTCTGGATAATATTTTTTTAATGAAACGTATTTTTTTAAAATGCAGAATGCAAGGCAAGATTGCAATAATCAGAGGCGGATCGGTAGGTATTCGCCAGGCCGTTGTTCGGGTATTCGCAAATTATGGAGCCAAAGTCATAATTGCAGAAATTGCAGACGATGCTGATATGAAAATGGCCAAATCCCTTTCTCCTTGGGCTACATATATCCACTATGATGTGATCAAAGAGAAAGATGTAAGCGCAGCAGTGTTTTTGGTCATGGAAAAACACAAAAAATTGGACATTATGTATAGCAACGATGGAATCCTAGGCACCCAAAATGGGAGCGTGGCAGAGTAGGATATGAAGCAATTCGAGCGAATGATAACATAAATGGAAGAGTGTTGAAAGATCAGGATAAAATTTTAGAGTGAAAGTATACAGATAATTTTATGCATCTAAATAAATAGATATCAATAAATCATAGATGGAAATAGATTACAATGTAAAATAAAATCTTAATTCAAGAATTACGTGGAAAAGCTCATTTAGGAAAAAACTCCACACCTAAAGAGATTGAAAACTTGCATTAATTGTTCAAATGAGTTACATCAATACAACTTCTTGTCACATCCCCCATATACACTAGACTTTATTTTGTGTTAATTGCTTATCGTCCCGATGTAGTTTGGACGGAGGCGAAACTTATAACTTATAACTATGTTTGAACCCCTTATTTTGGTTGACTCTAAGAACTTAAATATCAATATAGTAGACTTGAACACTTTAAATGGGCATTGGAACAATTATTAAATAATTTCTATTTATGAATTTATTGATTTTATTTGGTTTTTCCATGGATATATCTATTTGTTTATCAAACTAACCAGGTACTAATGATTTAGTGAGAATGTGGATGAGTTTTGTAGGCGCTAGGGGTGCAACAAAGGTGGACCTGGCAACCTATTACAGGGAATAATCTTAAACTCAGAAGCTTAGTTGATTAGTCAAAAGCTAAATCACCCTACATGCTCCACCCCAAACTAGGAGTTTATCTGCCACGTATGGGTAAGACTTGATCTATATAAGTTTCTTTGCCTTGTCTGTGGGTTAATTAACTTTTTTATTCCTTGTGACCACCATGGAATCGAGCCAATAGGAAAATTAAAAGAATATACCAATAAAATAATATCCGCTAATTTAAACCCAAACCTCACAAATGAGAAGTAAAAATAAAATAAAAATAAAAATAAAACATAAGAAGTGAATTCAAAGAAAATATAAATTAAAATAAGGAAAAGTAATAGCAAGAAAACATAATTAAAAGTGCAGCCACCAAGAATAAATAAATAAATAAAAGGAAACCATGTGAAAAACAAAAAGAAAATAAATGAAGAAGTAAGCCGTGAAGGGATGCAATGCAGTGATATTTTTTTTTTCTTGCTCAGCGACAACCCTCATTTATGAGGAGAGGGGCACTGGTTTGAGAGCAGCGTCGTGCCAGTAAAACAACACGGTGTCTATGGTCTTGGACGACTTCCTTCAGTCAACGAATGCGAATATCAAAGGCTCGAAATCTGTTTTAAAAACCCACGACCCTTCCCTAGAAGCAATGACTGGAGAGGTGAAAGAGAGAGGTGTGAGAGCTGAAGAGGAGAGGAAGTGTGGGAGAAACAGAGGCGTGAAAAGGAGTATTGCACCCATACCAAGAGGGACGCTCTCACAGACTTCAATTCTACCTGTTCAAACTGGTAAATCTCTGGGTTTTATAATTAATTACTTCCATTTTCAGTTGGCAGTCACTCAGGGTTCAAAGGAAAATATTAAAAATGGTTAGATTAAGCTAGGTTTTTATTTTGGTAATTGCATATTGCTTACTTGAATGCTGCACCAAAAAAATAATTGTTGCAATTTATGCTCCTCATATTGTCAATGCTTTAAAAGATATCTCTTGAAGAAAATTTTACTTCTCCTTTCATTATCAAAACTCCATTTCAGTTTTAAGCTAGCTGAAATAAATTTTATGGGAATATATATGGGACTGGGGGGTGCTTAGAGGAAAATAAGAACACCGAATAAACAAACAAACAAAAAAAAAGCCAAATCTTCAGCCATACTACTACATAAGAAATCTCTTACTTGAAGTATATAAATAAAGCTCGATGAAGGCATGAATGCCTAAACTTACTTGCTTTTGGTAGAAATCATAGCCTCAGCTTAATGTTTCCAGCAAAACCCTTCAGAATAAAGAGGATCACTTTTTTATGGTTTGCCTTATTTAACAAACTAAAATTGTTACCTATTGGGGGACCTTGATTTAACCAAAATAGTCTCATTGCAGTCCTAATACTCTAGTTACAACAGCAGTATATATTTTTCATTGGCTACCTTATGTCACCCAACAATGATAGATCTACTAAAGTAATTAACAACAACAAATTGCCTTCATTTTGGACCCCAGTTGTACGAATCAACCCGTTGCCAATTTGATCTGCTAAGTCTAAACCGTAAGGCTGCTAAAACAAGAGAGAGAGGTAGAGAAACTTCAAATCAGACTTTCTCCTTAGTAAGCAAAAAAAAAAAAGAAGAAGAAGAAAATAAAATAAAATAAAATGACAAATATAAATCTGCCACTATCAGAAAGGGTGATAACATATAATGGAAACACTGCTGCCCCCATAAATATGATCATCATAAAACATGAAGAAAGTAAAAATTACAAATTTAGTTGGGAAATCAAACTTGACTGCAACCTTGGATGCCCATAAATGATAAGTCCCCCCCAAAAAAAGGGTCTAAAAGTAGCAATTACTGACTTACATGTGTCTACATTATTTAGTCACCTAAAACCATTCCTTGATTTCATTAGAGTGCCACAGAAATGGAAAGAAAACTATCAGAACACCCATAGGACCAAGCCAGAGAAGACCCAAGAGTGAACCTCTAGGTTTTTGGAGCAGTGACAGGCAATCATTGGGCCATGCCAATGACCAATGCTTGGGCTACTTCTAGGGATTAGCTAGCCCTTTCCTGGGCTACTTCTAGGGATTAGCCAACCCTCACCTGGTTCACGGAGGTGAAGGTTTCCATGGACTACCCTGGATATAAATGATACAGGAATGGTTACATGGGTAGGGATCCATCCGTGCGGGTAACAGTAATCTGGGGTAACCGTTGTATCAAGGGGGTTCATTGGCAGTCACTAAATGCACAGAAGTGACTGATGTCAGTGCTTCCCGGGATCATGAAGGAGTTAGCTGACCTTCTCACTAAGGTCACAAGGTGATATTTTTCAGAGGCTACTTCTTCCTGGGTGGACAAACCCATCGTCGGTGGCATATAGGTGATTGCAGTTGGAATCCACAGGGTTTGGTAGGTTCACTACTCGGGAATTCTCTAAGACCCTTGGGACGAAGGATGGACCCATAGTGTAGAATGGGATGGATTGAATCCTCTACCCAGTTGACCAATAACCTTGACCCTTACCTCCACCCCAGTTAGTGCAGAAGACCAAGGAACGAATGGGACCCCTGGTGTAGTGCACAATGCATCGTCATTCCTTTCTATGGGATGCTCTAGGTGGGAAAGTGGTGAGTCTCCATCTTATTTTCCTCCCTATCTTGTCCTCACCTTTGATGATCCCATTGTGAAGAGGTTGGACCCACGATGTAGTTTAAGATGCATCGAAGCCTTTAAAACATTGGGTTTTTCCTGGAATAGCTTGTTGGGTCCACTTGGTTGGGGTGGAATGGGTTGTGGTTCACATGGTTGGGTTTGTTGCACCCCAAAGGAAGAAATCCAAGACAATTATGCATTTTGGCATCTATTTATGCCAAGTAATCTAAATCAAGTTTCTTCTTTCAATAATTGGTTTCCAGTCATCTTGAATGTGAAATATTATTTAGATTTGTTGCTAATGATGTTTAGATGTGAGATTGTATGGTATCAGAAAAAAAAAAATTGTTCTCATGGTTTCCTTTTTACATTGGTATCAGAGCACCCAAGTTTAAACTTTGGACCTTGGCACCCATATATTCCATGTCTAATAAAAATCTTCTTGAATTTTATAGCCTTGGGATGTGAAAGGAAAGGTCAACATAGAGCCCCCAAGAAAACCCAAGGGAAACCAAAACCATTACCTAAACCCAAGGAACCTAAGAAGATCGTACCTATGAGTGAAATCAAGAAAATATCTACACAAAAGACTTTGTCCTCCACTCTTAAGTGAATGAAGGTTAAATAGGAAAAAGTTAAGCAGGCCCCTCTCGAGTTAAACAATAGTAAAAACTAAACCATCTACTGTCAGATTTCCCCTTTGGATGTGGGGCATTATGCCCCAACACATCTAAGGAGGTCATAGTAGAATATAATCGAGTACACTCAAAGCGAATGGAACAAAGGAACCCTCTGAGGAAGAAGATCCCATTGAAGAATAGAACAATGTAGTCAAGAAGGAAAACTATGTACTTATGTAATCATGATGGTTAACGTATTAACTAAATAACATCGTGCTATTATGTGTATATGATGAGTGTAAATATATATATAATAATGTGAATCTATAAGCAATATGAGATTTATGCTCTTGCTATGAGATATGTGAAAATTTTCCTAGGTACGAATGATGATTAACTAGTTGATCAAAATTTCCTTGTTCTAGTCCCAATAGTTTGAAATTAATTTTTCCTTAAACAAATTCATGGTATGGGAATTGATTATTAAAAAGGACTAAAATTGACACCTTGTTATTTTAACTAGAAAAATTGAGCATACCCACTATGAAGAGGATGTCTACGAGGGAAGGAAGCCCTAGTTTAGATGAGATCTTATGTGCTAGTAGAAATGTAACCCCTCCACTAGCAAGGTTGCTAGAGGAACTTCAGACCAAATTGAATGCACTTCGGGCCAAAATATCTTCTCAAGAGAAGCAAATAGAGGAATTATCAAGGCAAAGGGAACAAGGGACAAACCATAACACCGGTTTGGGCATCAAAGAATAGGAAATGGAGGAAGAACCCTCAAATTTTGACCATGGAAAAAATTTTCGCATACTAGTTCATGGCCAACCATATATGGATCAACATGGGTATGAAAGGAAGGACCACTTAATCTAGGAGTTGAAGAAAATGCAGCCACCAAAGTATGATGGGACAGGTGGTGGAGACGTTGTAGAGGCTTGGCCGATTGGTATGAACAAGTATTTTGGGCTGATTGATATGGATACCAATATTAAGGCTAGATTGGAACTATATCACTTGGAAGGAGAAGGTTCACTATTGTGGTACCATCTCTTAGCCATAAAAGGGTATGATCTAAAGGAATTAACATGGGAAAAATTTGAGAGGCAGTTTCACAAGGAGTACTTTTCTTCTCGACATCATGATCAAAAGATGATAGAGTTTCATTCATTGCATCAAGGAACCATGATGGTGAGCGAGTATAAAGCTAAATTTATGAACCTACTATGATATCTCCATTACCTCAAGGAGGAGGAAGATAGAGTGAACAAGTTCATACTTGGTTTGAACAAAAGCTTGATGTACACTACTAAGCTTGCTTGACCTAGGAATTTGGGCCAAGCAGTGGAAGTAGCTACCATCACTGAAGAAAAGAGGAAGAGTAAGTAGGAAATGAGGCAAAAGTCCTCCACATCCACCTATATTGATAACAAGGAATATAAGAAGGGATTATGAGTGGAAAAAAACCCTGAAAATTTTAAAAGAAGCCAAGGAGAAAATTGAAATCCCAAGGAAATACCCTCTAAGAATAGAGAGGAAAGGTGGCATAAGCGATCAACGTTGGAGACTCCAGCAAGCTCGTACAAGGATCAAGGCAGGAAGGAGATGGAAAATAAAGAAGGATGTTGGGTATGTGGAGGAAACCACTTCAAGAGAGATTTCCCCAAGAGGATGGATCAAAACACTAAGTCAACTACCAAGATCTATGCAGTTATGGACAAGTAGGAGGCCGATAACCAAGCTTCTTTGATAGAACTTTTAGGTACTTTTTATGGGCAACCTATCACTATCTTGGCTGATTTAGGAGCAACTCATAGCTTTATATCTCCTAATGTGTTGAGTAAATTCAATGTTAGCCTTAATTTCTCAAGTCGAGAGGATATGCAGGTAGAGTTTGGGTTTGGTAAGACTCAAAGGGTAGATTTTTGTTTAAGAGACACCGAACTTGGCATAGGAGGTATATGGACCAAAGTAAACTTATTGGTTACCCAACTAGGATTATATGATGTGATACTAGGGATGGATTGGTTTGGGGAGCACTTGACCACTTTTGACTATTATCACAAACAAATTAAGTGTAGAGACGATCATGGGAAACTAGTGGTGCTTCAAGGAGTTCCAAGGCCAACAAGGATTTTAATAGTCTCAGCAATGCAAGCCAAATGTGCTATGAGGAAGGTATGAAAACTCCTAATTAAGGTAGAGGAAGGTGGTGTAGATCATATCCCATGTATTACAGACCACCCAATACTCCAAGAGTTCCAAGATGTATTTCTTGAAGAATTGCTAGGACTGCCCCCTAAGCGTCAATTTGATTTCTCCGTTGAATTGGTTCCAGGAGCTGAGCCTATTTCTAGAGGCTCTTATTGAATGAATATAGTTGAACTGCAAGAACTCAAAACACAATTGCAGGAACTTCTGGACAAAGGTATGATCCAACCTATTGTGTCTTCGTGGGGAGCTCCTATGTTATTCATCAAAAATAAAGATGGGACGCTACGTTTGTGCATAGATTATAGGATGCTCAACAAGGTAACTATGAAAAATAGATATCCTCTTCCTTGAATCGATGGCCTTTTTGATCAAATGAAGGGAGCTACTGTCTTCACTAAGATTGACCTAAGATTGAGGTACCATCAATTAAGAATCAGGGAGGAAGATATTCCTAAGACATCATTTAGAACTAGGTATGGTCATTATGAGTTTCTAGTGGTACCTTTTGGCCTTACCAATGCTCCTTCATCATTTATGAGTCTTATGAACCATGTATTCCATGAATTTCTAGATAAGTTTGTGTTGGTCTTTCTTGATGACATCCTGATTTACTCTAAGGTTCCAATAGAACATGAGGAACACTTGAGAATTGTGCTTCAGAGGCTTCGAGAACATAAACTTTATGGAAAGTTGAGCAAATACTCCTTCCAGCCTAAGATATAATACTTGGGACACATCTTGTCCTCATAAGGGATTTCTGTTGATCTTTCCAAAATATAATCCATAGTGGAATGGCCCACGCCTAAAAATGTGTCAGAGGTAAGGAGTTTCCTGGGACTAAAAAGGTATTATAGAAGGTTTCTGAAGGACTTCTCAAAGGTTGCCAACCCCATAACCTCCTTGCAGTAGAAAGGAAAAAGGTTTGAATGGTTAGAAAAGTGTGAAATGGCCTTCCAGTAGTTAAAGAAATCCTTAACCACAACTCCCATTTTACAGGTACCTGATCTCAAAAAAGACTTTGTAGTATGGACAGATGCCTGATTGGAGGGTCTAGGAGGAATTTTGATGCAAGATGATCGAGTAATTTCTTACGAGTCCCGCAAGCTAAAGGATCATGAACTCAATTACCCTACTCATGATTTAGAAATGGCAACAATTGTTCATGCCTTAAAAATTTGGAGGCATTACTTAGTAGGGAGACCATTTAAATTAAATATCGACCATAGAGGACTCCAACATCTGTTCACCTAGCCTAACCTTAATGCTGGCCAAAGAAGATGGGTAGTATTCTTGAGTAGTTATGATTTTGACATATCATATGTCAAGGGAAAGGAAAATTGTGTAGTAGATGCCTTGAGTCATAGGGCTAGTTTGGCAGTTATCACACAAGTAAAAATCAATTTATTAGATACCCTCAAGCAAATGCAAGAAAAGGATTCTCTTTGTTAGAAAATTAAAGTAGATTTGGTGTAGCCAAGGAACTCGATAGAATACTCTATGGGAAAAGATGGTATCCTTAGATACCAAGGTCGAATTATGGTACCCGAGGAAGGGGGATTGAGAATGAGAATCTTGCAAGAAAGCCATAATGCACCATATCAGGGACATCCAGGAGTGACCAAGATGTATGCGGATCTTAGATCTGTCTACTTTTGGCTAGGACTGAAAAAGGATGTGGTAGATTTTGTGGCCAAGTTCTTAGAATGCCAAAGAGTTAAATCCAAGCATTTCCATCCTGCAGGGGTATTATATCCACATGAGGTGCCACAACATAAATGGCTAGTAATTTCGATGGACTTTGTAGTAGGATTTCTAAAAAATCGTCTTAATCATGATAGTATCCTAGTGGCGGTTGATCGATTGACCAAGGTGGCACATTTTATACCTGGTAATGTTAAGGATGATGCCCAAACATAGCAAGAAAATTTCTTAAAGAGGTTGTTAGATTGCATGGGGTTCCAGAAGTAATCATCTTAGATAGAGAATACTTTCCCACTAAGTGGGAAGAATA
Organism: Sequoia sempervirens; assembly: GCA_007258455.2. Taxonomy (NCBI): domain Eukaryota; kingdom Viridiplantae; phylum Streptophyta; class Pinopsida; order Cupressales; family Cupressaceae; genus Sequoia; species Sequoia sempervirens. Next base: position 50,070 of record VDFB02337865.1, read on the forward strand.
CTTTCCATTGGTGGAGTTTGTGTATAATAACACCTACTAGGCTTCCATCTGAATGGTGCCTTTTGAGGCACTTTATGGCAGTAATTGTAGAACACCAATTGGGTGGGATGGATTGGACAATAGAGTCCATATAGGACCTAAGATACTTCAGGACTATGACCGACAAGTAAAGGTTATCAAGGAAAGATTAAAAGAGTCCTCAGATCGCCAAAAGAGCTATGCAGATGCAAAAGGAACTCCAAGAGAATTTTAAATAGGGGATAAAGTGTTCCTTCATGTTAAGCCCCAAAAGAGTTCAATAAAATTCAGCAAGGTAGCCAAGTTGTACCCTCCATTCATTGGCCCGTTTGACATTATAGAGAAAATTAGTCATGTGGCTTATCAATTCACTCTTCCCCCATCTCTCTCTCGCATACATAATGTGTTTCATGTGTCTTTTCTCAAAAAATATGTACCTGACCCAACCCATGTAATTGATTGGCATGCACTACAGATAGTAGAGGCTGGAGAGATCTGTCTAAGTCCACTCGCAATTGTGGACAGATGCAATATCACACTGCACAACTGCACCATACAACAAGTTAAGGTCCGTTGGGACCAATATGGGGATTGTGGAGCCACTTGGGAAGATGAAGAAATTATCAAACAAGAATACCCCCACCTCTTTAACTAAGCTAGGATGGCTTAGCCTAAGGGGGGAAGAATGTCACATCCCCCATAGACACTAAACTTTATTTTGTGTTAATTGCTTATTGTCCCAATGTAATTAGGATGAAGGCAAAACTTTAAACATATAACTATGTTTCAACCCCTTATTTTGGTTGACTCTAAGAACTTAAATATCAATATAGTAGACTTGAACACTTTAAATGGGCATTGGAACAATTATTAAATAATTTCTATTTATGAATTTAATGGTGTTATTTGGTTTTTCCATGGATATATCTATTTTTTTATCAGACTAACCAGGTACTAATGATTTGGTGAGAATGTGGATGAGTTTTGTAGGCACTAGGGGTGCAACAAAGGTGGACCTGGCAACCTATTATAGGCAAGAATCTTAAACTCAAAAGCTTAGTTGATTAATCAAAAGTTGAATCACTCTGGATGCTCCATCCCAAACTAGGAGTTTATTTGCCAACTATGGGTAAGACTTGATCTATATAAGTTTCTTTGCCTTGTCTGTGGTTTAATTAACCTTTTTCTTCCTTGTGACCACCATCAAATTGATCCACTAGGAAAATTAAAATAATATACCAATAAAATAATATTTGCTAATTTAAACCCAAACCTCACAAATGAGAAGTAAAAATAAAATAAAACATAAGAAGTGAATGAACCAAGAAAATAAATTAAAATGAGGAAAAGTAATAGCAAGAAAAGATAATTAAAAGTGGAGCCAAGAATAAATAAATAAATAAAAGGAAACCATGTGAAAAACAAAAAGAAAATAAATGAAAAAGTAAGTCGTGAAGGGATGCGATGCAGTGATTTTTTTTTCTTGCTCAGCAACAACCCTCATTTATGAGGAGAGGGGAACTGGTTTGAGAGAAAGGGCCATGCCATTAAAACAACATGGTGTCCATGGTCTTGGATGCCTTCCTTCAGTCAACGAATGCGAATATCAAAGGCCCGGAATCTGTTTTAAAAACCCATGACCCTTCCCTGGTAGCAACGACCGGAGAGGTGAAAAAGAGAGGTGTGAGAGTTGAAGAGGAGAGGAAGTGTGGGAGAAACAGAGGCGTGAAGAGGAGTATTGCATCCATACCAAGAGGGATTGCCTCACAGACTTCAATTCTACCTGTTTAAACTGGTAAATCTCTGGATTTTATAATTAATTAATTCCATTTTCAGTTGGCAGTCACTTAGGGTTCAAAGGAAAATATTAAAAATGGTTAGATTAAGTTGGGTTTTTATTTTGGTAATTTCATATTGCTTACCCAAATGTTGCACAAAAAAAATAATTGTTACAATTTATGCTGCTCATATTGTCAATGCTTTAAAAGATATCTCTTGAAGAAAATTTTACTTCTCCTTTCATTATCAAAACTCCATTTCAGTTTTAGGCTAGCTGAAATAAATTTTATGGGAATATATATGGGACTGGGGGGAGAGGTACTTAGAGGAAAATAAGAGCACTGAATAAACAAAAAAAAAATCCAAATCTTTAGCCATACTACTGCATAAGAAATCTCTTACCTAAAGTATATAAATAAAGCTCGATGAAGGCATGAATGCCTAAACTTACTTGCTTTTGGTAGAAATCATAGCCTTAGCTTAATGTTTCCAACAACACCCTTCAAAATAAAGAGGATCACTTTTTTTATGGTTTTCCTTATTTTAGAAACTGAAATTTTGACCTATTGGGGGACCTCGATTTAACCAAAATAGACTCATTGTGGTCCTATTACTCTAGTTACAATAGTAGTATATTTTTTTCATTGGCTACCTTATGTCACAAAACAATGATAAATCTGCTAAAGTAATTAACAACAACAAATTGCCTTCATTTTGGACCCCAGTTGTATAAATCAACCCACTTCCAATTTGATCTACTAAGTCCAAACCATAAGGCTGCTAAAACAAGAGAGAGAGGTAGAGAAACTTCAAATC
>VDFB02337866.1:0-19780 GCA_007258455.2 Sequoia sempervirens
GAAATGTTATGGTACTTATTGGAACTCAATCCTGTCATACCTTTTTTGGCTTGAGTCCCTTCCCTTGCGTGTGTCCATTCCATGATCCTTCTTAGATAATTGATTTGAGATAGTTAGGAAAGGTCATCATATTAAATTTTTCTCTTGGTTGTGTTTTTCTTTCCCCTTTGCCTTAGTTATTTACCCTATGTTCAAAAATCCAAATTTGGCTAAGTCTAGGTTTGGTTTGAGTCTTCCATGTTGTACCCTAGTTCAAATTTGGAGAAAATTGGATGAAAATTGGTGGCTAATTCATGCGCTTGCGGACTTTTGACCTACTACAATTCACTTGTAGGGTTTTGGTCTACTATTGAACTTTTGTGAAGATATGCTACTGAATTGGTCCAATATTTTCAACGAGTTATAAGGTGTAGTTTAGTAGTGGGTAATATTTTTGTACAGTGCTAAGGAAGAAGTTCAAATGCTGGTTCCAATTCTACGTGATGCAGTTGAAGGTAGAGTTTTCACAATGTTTGAAATTAGGTAAGTATAAAACATGTGGAAATTTCTAAGTGAACCATTCTGAAGCTAGTTGTTGCAGTTCATCAACAAGTCCCTGACTTGCATGGACCCAATGGAGCTTCCCAACCCGCATGAATATGTTGGAAGCCAATTTTTTTACGGAAAGGATGTCATAGGCTAAGTTTTGTTGCTAATTGAATTCCTGCAATTCCTGATGGATGTCAACTTTCTGAAAAATCTGGATGGAAGTTGGTCTTCCACAAAGGACTTGATAGTGACCAATTTCCCAAAGTGTTCACTTGGTGGCCAACTTTCTGATAGGTTCACATTGAGGCCAAGTTTTCACATTGTTCCAATGAAAGTATATTTTTTGGAAGACAGACAAAAAGGTGTAGGTTTGTCGATAGTTCACTTAAATTTACATGCATGCTTTAGAGGTGCAGTTGAGATGCCGTTTTCCCACTGGGCTCAATGGCAACCAACTTCTCGAAATGACTCGATGGGGGTCATTTTCCTGCAAATGGTCTAGTTGGACTCTAGAAGCCTACAAAACTTCATTTCAATGTGCAGAAGGCTCCAAAGGCATCTAAGTGTTTGATTTTTAATGGATTTTCTATGTGATTGCCTCTCACCTGCTCTATCAAATTAAGATTCCATTAATGCATCTTTTCTATGGCGATTTTTTGAATATGTTCAAGCACCAAAAGTTCCAGTGTAGATTTTAATTTTAGCTACTGCCATCATTGTAGAATTATCGCTTAACCACCAAACTTTAATGTTGATCTCTTCCTTCAATCTGCAACATCCATTTTGAGCGTGACTCATCCTCCACCGTGGATTCGACTCTACTATAGTGTCACAATTTAGGGTTTTTGGCTAGGTAGAATGCTTTTACTAGGTTTCACCCCTCATTCTGATCATTGGATAGTACAAACAGAGTAGAGAAGAGCAAAAGAATATCCAGAAGGGAAAAACTTACAAAAAAATCAATTGTAGAGCAGGTGTAAGGAGACAAAGATTGTCTAACAGTAAAAGAATTTTGTAATATGATTTTTACTTTTATTTCTCCATTTGTGAGTGTATAAGCTTAAAACATATGTCATTTGGGTGTGTTTTCTTCAACACATTTGTTGTTGTGAATGCATTCACTATAAGAGGGATTTGACAAATATTAAATCTGTTTAAATATTTTGTAATAGCTCTTTTATGTGTTTGCATATGCGTTTGAAAATTTTATGTATGGATTACTAAGTAGATGAAGCTAAGAATGATAGTTGTTAATGCTTTGATGAATTTGATCACTTATAGTTTTCCATTTTCTCTTGCCATTTCTCTTTATTAATTATGACTGCTATCTTGGGATAAACACCAATCTCACTGTATTCTTTCCAGTCACCCACTTAAAATAAATCACAAAAATTACTTAATTTTAGTTCTAATATGTGTTTTTCATGATTTCACTATATGTAGAGAAATAAGAATATATTTTTTGTGAGTCATAGAATTCACCTCACCTTGCATTCATTTCCAAGGTGTTGTATCAACTATATAAGGGTTAGAGATAGCTAATTTATTTAGTCCAATGATAGTCTTAGGGGCTAAGTAGACAAGTTGGGTTTAACTATCATTAAGTTTATTTTTATTTATCATATGTGATTCGAATGCTTGCCAAGGTATACCCCTAGGAATATCCTCTTGGGTATAAGTTGAGCTCAAAGTGTAGGAAATACAACCCTCTCATTGAGTTAGCTCAGAGTCCTCCATGGTTCTGTAAATGAACTGATTTTGCTCATCTGTTGACAACCTTGGCCTTGTGCATAGAGTTCAGGGGCTAAGTAGACAAGTTGGGTTTAACTATCATTAAGTTTATTTTTATTTATCATATGTGATTCGAATGCTTGCCAAGGTATACCCCTAGGAATATCCTCTTGGGTATAAGTTGAGCTCAAAGTGTAGGAAATACAACCCTCTCATTGAGTTAGCTCAGAGTCCTCCATGGTTCTGTAAATGAACTGATTTTGCTCATCTGTTGACAACCTTGGCCTTGTGCATAGAGTTTAGTTCTAAGAAATAAAACAATGGTTTTAAGACAAAACAAGACTTTTTCCTTAAATTTAATAAATGATTGTTATTTTCCATGTAAATGACTCTTTCAAAATTAAGAGGGATGCAGATTATTGTTTTGAATCTTTTGTGAAAAGGGGGAGTAAAATGAATAGACCCTTTTGGTTAAAAGAGATTAAAGTGAAATAATTTTGTAAAATACCCCTTTTCTAAAGAGATGAATAATTATATTTAATAAATAAATGGTAATCAGTTATTTATTGAATGAATGTATTGATTGAGACCACCCAAAGCTATTTAATCATATGAAATAAAACATGATAAGACCTAGGATTAGAAATAGAACACAGAATTTTGAGAAGATAATGGAAGGGACCAAGGTGGTGGGTGTTGGAGATGGGACACACAATGTATCCAATTCGTGGTATAGAGGACACCTCTGATTGTTCCTAGCTAGAACTTGGAAGAATTTATTTTGCTATTTAAACCTCATAGATTGAAACCATAGCATAACAAAACTCACCACTACTTTTCTAGAAAAAGTGAGCATTTCTAGTCTCCTCAAAAAGTATTGTTTGGCATTTAAACTAAAATAATTTTGATAACTAATAATAGATATAAATTTCTTTTGTGTTGTTTTAATGATTAAAAATTCATGTTTGGATGTTTGAAAATGTGTTTATTCATATGGAGCTAAATCATGATCTAAATAAATTTAATCTTTATATATACATATATATTTGGTTATTTTACATTCTTTAGGTGCTACATCTAAGCATGTGAAGGGTTCTAATATCCACATGAATGTTGAACACATTATTCATTTGAATTGCTCAAGGCAATCCCCTCTTGTTTTTTGGGAGGATGTTGTCAAATGTGAAGTCTACTATGAAAAAAATGGTATTATTTATGAAGTTAATAAGGTGAACTATTTTGTAAGCTATGATGAAAATGTATCTCGTGCTATTGAGGGCAACAACTAATTGTAGGAAAAATGTTAACTTTTTCCATGTAAATGGCCCTTTCAAAAATAAAAAAGGATAAAAATTATTGCTATGATACTTTTGTAGATAGGGGGAGTAAAATGAAAAGACCCTTTGATTAAAAGGAAGATTAAAGTGATTTAAAAAAAAACCCCTTTCTAGAGAGATAAATAATTGTATTTAATAAATAAATTATAATCAACCATTTATTAAATGGGCATATTGGTTGACACCACTCAAAAAAATATTTTGATCATATGAGAGGATTGAAAATGGAACATGAAGGACTCTACAAAGATAACATAAGGTATCAGGGAATAAGTGGGCATTAGAAAAGGGGCACATAATGTATCCAATTCAAGGTATAGAGTACACTCAAGTTAGTTCCTAACAAGGATAGTACAAAAATTTGGTTTGATAATTTATACCTCTTAGATTGCGGCTATAGCTTAAGAAGCCTTACCACTGTTTTTCTAGATGGAATGAAACCATTTCTAGAGTCTTCTCAAATAAATATTGCTCGACATTTAACAGTTGATAATAGGTGTGAATTTTTTTTGTATTATTCTAAATGATTAAATTTATGTTTCAATGTTTTGAGACATATTAATTCATATGTAGCTAAATTATGATATAAATAAATCTAAATTCTTTATATATACAAAGGTTATTTCATTATTTGCTCATTTTAAGATAACTGAGAAATTGGTATGTTATAATTCTTTAGGTGCTACATCTAAGCACAAAGGGCTGAGAAGATAATTTATTTGAAGTGCTTAGGGCAACCCCCTCTTTTGGTTTTTAGGGAGGGAGTTCTAGAAGGTGAAGTCTACTATGAAAAAAATGGTGTGATTTATAAATTTAATAACTTTTAACCCAGCTTCCCAAATAGGACACCGCTCATAGAAAGCATGTTAGAATTATACTCCTATGCATAAGGCTTCTTTATAGCAATTTTTCCTTTTAAAGATACAGATTTGATCCTTATGAAAAGATATGGTTTAGGGTGAATCATTCTCTTCTAATGAAACCGTGGTTTCCAGACTTTAATTCTTTTGACAGAATCCTTCAAAGTGGTTCTTCGTATGGGTTAGCCTTCCTAAACTCCCTCTTAAATTTAATTTGATTCTCATTTGCAGACCATTGGGAACTCCCTTAAAGTTATATCTATGTTGTAATAGAAACATAGACTCTCTCAAACTAGTTTTGCTCGAATTGAGGTTGAGATGAATATTTTGATAGATCTCTCTACTATAATAAGGCTTAAAGTGGTTGACCATGTCACAACAATTGAATTATGATAAACTAGCCTTTTTGATGTCTAAGGTGTTCTGAAAAAAGGTCATTTGGCTTTTGATTTTGATTTTTTAAATCTCTATATCAAAAAAATTTGGTGGAAAAATGCTAATCCCTATCACCTATCTATCTATTTCACTTTGGGTTCTTTGGATGAGCAGTCTGAGGCTCCTATGGCCCCATACCCTTCTTCAGTTTCTTCGTTTAAGCCCTCTATGGTTGTCAAGCCAATATTGGAGGCAACTTTGGAGTCAAAAGATGTTCCTTCAGATTCTTGTGGTGGTCCGTTTGAAGATGTTGGTTTGCATTCTATGAGGGCAGGGACCGTATCCCCATTATCCCTCGTTTGACCTGATTTAAAATCTAGTCTAGTTGCTCTCTCTACGTTGGTAGTAGGAGGAAGTCAGAAAATGTTGATGCATGAGCTGTCAGGTGTGGATGTTTGGATAGGTTGGAATGTTCTTTGTTTTCCAATCACAAATTAGCCTTTTTAAAAAGTTCCCTCTCAGATGATACTATAATCCCAAGGCATGACATCTAAGGGGTAGCTGAGTTTATACCTAGATCTATGTCAGGTTAAATGGGCATTTGCCAGTTTTATTTTTGTATTTGAGGCTTTAAGCCTTTGTTTTCTAGCTCTATTTTTGGTCATGGGCCCCTGTAGAGCCCACATCTAATTGATCCAAAAAAACAAATTTAAGAAATTTTTAAGCTTTAAAAAATATCTACTGCTGAAACCCAAACGGATATATCTAGACGAACAAAGATGTAACTAACACATGTTAAAAACAAAAGGAAACGAGTTCCCAAAATTTACATTTAGGAAACACCGAATTATGGAAATAAGTGATCCTGGTCCTCGTGAAATTAAACAGACATTTTTCCAACACCAGAAATCTTGCAGTTCATGCTCTCTCACATCCCCACAGTTCCCTTCTTCAACCTTCCTGAACAACAGCAAAATCTTCACCTCAAACTCACTCTTTCATCAAACCTTAGTTTCTACAGAAATACAGTACTGTACATTACCTAATGAATTGAAATCAATCCTTGGTAGCATCATTGTCCCAATATTTAATAAAATCGTATCAACTACCCGCTTTTAGCATCTCTGACGTGTATGTGAAATCATAATTAGTCAGACCTATATGAATCATGGATAACATCTATAAATATATTTTATGCAAACATAAACTGCCAAAGATCTGACAAATGATGGAGAGTATACTGCGTAAAATAAAGGAAACTTAGAGTGGTACAAATTTTAAGCCTACTTATGTACTCACATTAGTGTCCGCAGATGTAGTACAGACGAGCACACAATGATGCTCAATCTATGTTAATACTTATCTGTCAAGGGAGATAAGAGAAAGATAGAATTGATTTCAACAAAATTCTTTTCTCCTTGAAAATGAACTTTTGGTATTTACAAACACTTGATAAAACATTATAGGAACACCAGATAAAGAATATGAAAATACAAAATCCAGCACCTGCTACAGTTAACCACAAGAAAATAAGGAACCCAATTGCTGCAGTCCACCAAGCTAACAAAACATGCATGAACGACATTGGAACAAACAAGAAGACCAAAGCCGCAATGCTTGTGAGTTTAATCAGTTCCCAAACCTTTTGCTTGAACAACCTCTGAGACGTTATACCATCTATCCAAACAAAGTTTGGAAACGGAAATAAAATCTGTATGTGTGACAGGAAGGTTGAAACCAAATTCGCCATGGGTTGTCCTCTGTTTGTATCTGGAAATGAATCCAATGCATGTAGCAGTATATAGTTCTTAGGCAGCTGCTGAACACCCCTCCACACACATGGAATGCGACATTCTGGGCAACGTATCCATCTTTGTCCAAGACTGGTTTCAGTTGGGAGGTATTCCAAGCAGAGCTGACATACTGTATGCCCACAGTATAACAAACGAGGTATACGATTATTGACATCAAACCTGTCCCAACATACCGGACAATCAGGGACTTCCATTGTTGGCAAATGTGACCTCAAATGGGAGGGGAAGCCATGCAAAATTAGTGTCGCACATTCAATTTCTCACAATGCCATGATTATTATTGACACAAGAATCACATCTGCAAAAGATAGAAATGTCACACTTAAGTTCCAGAAAAATCCAAGGAATCCAGTTTTTATATTACTAAATAAACCTTGTAAGACCTTTTTACAATGCAAGGATTACTCAATTACAAGAATTGAATAAATAAATAAACGTAAAAGTATCTTAAAGCCTTGCCAAAGTGAAAGATAAGAAGATACTCCTGTTCACAACTACTGAAATATAAAGGTAAAAATAGCAGAGTTCTCCAATATCTATTTTATCATAGAATAAATAGAGCATGCAAACCGATTGTCATACTAATTCCCAGAAGTGTAAAGCCTAACAAGGTAAAAATCAAGTGACGGCTTTATAGAAAAACTGTAGCAAATATTTTTTGCAGCATTAAGAGTAAGACAGACAGAAGTCTCCATCTAGTAAATATAGACTATCCTTCATCATTTTCCTTATGAACCAATGGAGGCTTTACAGCACTAAATAGTTGGTAATGTGTCTTGCTATATAAGACCAACAGACTTAACTACTGAAATTCATGCACCCATGAGTAATAATATGAATATAAATTAGTGTACATGAGGTTCCACAGTCCATAAGATTAATGAATGCTTCTGGGAAAAATGTGTGGATCACACTCCATGATCCATAATCGAGATGATAACAAGTGTGATTCAAAATGTTGATGTAAACAAAAGTTACACAGTTTTTTCCAGAAAATTTCATTATCATAAATATAAATCGTCCACATATAACACAAATCAAGAATAATTTGTTCTTGCTGTTGATTTCATCCATTACAATTTATCATTCTCTAGGATTTTCTCAATTAGATTTCTGTCCTGTATACTCCAATGCACCAAAAATCTGTTTAAGATAAATTTACAACCTTCAATCATCACATACACCACCAGACATTCAATTTACACAGCCAAACACATTCCCTCCTATTCTTGATCACACCACTCTCTCCACTGTACCAGCTCAGCATCAAATTTTATCCAATTCTACCAATGCCCCTTTAGAAATCAGAGTACGCACAACAACAAGTTTAATAATCATCCTGTTAAATTTAAGATCAGATTAAGTGCACAGAAATTTATTCAAAACTCAAACACACAACACAGCAGATACCCTGGGAAAACCCTCCTCCTGAGGGAGAAAAACCTAGCAACAATATATCACTTTTATATTGAATCTCAACAATAATGATCTCCTTACAAGAGGCCGATATGGAGGCCAGAATATAAGCACCAGATATGATGCAACACAGAAACACAAAGAGATAATTTGCTGATCAAATCTCAGCCTCCTATAATGCTGAACTGAACTTGTATATAAAACTCGATCTGCCTTGAGAAGAATTCGCACTAAGAATGGATGGAGTGTATTGTATGCGCAAGTGAAATGAATCGATGCCAAATGGATTGCAATGAGGGTGTATATATACAAATTGGAGGGAGAGACGCGACTCTCCAAAACGAGAACAATTAAATTGTAGCCTATCAGCTATTTAATTGTTAAAGATCGATCTGGACTGGAAGGATACAACTGACACTGACATTAACATCAACACACCCCTTGGTTTTTTCTTGTTATCTGTCAACCCTAACCTAATGACCCTGCCTACGTGTCCCTTTTGGGAATTAGAGACTTTGCAGTTCATACACCAGTGATAGAGACAATTCTTTCTCTCCTCTTATATGAGATATCTAATCTCACTTTTAAACCACAACTATTCATTTTGAGCTTATGATTTCAAATTAATCAAATTACAATAGAGGGATAACAATCACACTCCACTCAAGTGTGTGTTCAATGCCAATTATTAATATACAAACATACACAAAATCATAGGGACCATATCATTCCAACATCTCATGTTCACATATTGATTGGCTCAAGCATACATCATCTATATACAATGTGGTTAGCTCCTGCTTGTGTCACACATACATAGGTGATTAGCTCTTATACTCGTCACAAGTACACATGGAGGTTAGCTTAGGGATACATCGCCGGTAAACATGGTAACTAGCTCATACACACATCGCAAATACAAACAGTGACTAGCTTAAGCATGCATCAATATCACATATACACTATGTGACTAACTCATACCCACTTCACATGTACACATAGTGACTAGCTCAAGCATCTACAATATATACACAATGTAAATAATTCACGTACACATCATATATATACAATATGATGACTTGTGTATGCATCACACAATATGACAACTCATGGATGCATCACATATACATAGTGTGACTAACTTAAATATCGCATGTTAACATAGAGATCAGCTGGCAAAAATGGAAGTGGTTGTGATCTTATTGTAAAGATCTTTCCCTTTACCTAGTTAACTAACACTAAACACTCAAGTACATCCCAACCAAAAAGAGAAATGTCAGTGCATCCATATTGCATCGTAGATTCCATCCTTTTTCCCAATCTACCACCATCTATGATGATAAGCAAGCATCCCATACTACTTGATATCGTCGTTGGCAAGACATAAGCTTATTAACATGCACAACCCACGGGGCCATTTAGACAATGATTTACTCACACATACATAGTGACCAATTAGCAATCAAAAGTGAATGTGACACTATTGCATGAATCTTCCCATAACTTGGTTCACTAACACTTACCCTTTATGTGCATTCCAACTTGAAAAAGGAATGTCAGCGCATTCCATACTACACTGTGGGTCCCATCTTTTCCCCAAATCTCTACACCCACAAAGATGATAGACAAGCATCCCATATCATTCCAATCATCATTGGATAAGGTGTAAGTGTAACACACATCGCATAAGGCCCTTAACAAGATTCCCACAACCCACCAAACCTTTTGAATCAAGGATCCTAACATCTATCACCTCTATGACATTGGCGAAAGTTAGACTAACCTGAAATAGGGTAGCTTCTAGCATCTATCACCTACATGGTAATGGTGAAAGTTGACTAAGCCCTATCATACCATGGGTAGCTCCAAGCATTTGTCACCTCTGTGCTTCTGATGACAACAATTAGCTCCTAGCATTTGTCACTCGCATGATATTGATGATAATCGGACTACATCTGCATCATATCGTGGATAGCCCCTAGCATCCTTCACCTTTGGGTTACTAGTGAAAACCAACTAATCTTTAAGATACGGTGGATACCACTGACATCCACCACTTGCACAATACTAGTGATAGTCAACTATCTGCACTTGTATCAAACTTGGTTCCGACATAGGGGGATCATCTTATAGCCAAGTACACATAATCCGCATATCACAAAGATTCACAAATACTAGTCAAGTTGATCTAGATCTATGCCACACAAGTGATTCATGAACCTATACATTGTCCTATAGTTCTTGAGGTCAAATTACTGACACACAATTAACACATTGATCCCACATGAGTTGATCTCTATTCAACCACATACATAAACAAATCCCACTCATAACATAATCAAGATCTATTCATTTCATTTTATTGTTATTTGGAAACACATTAGTTATTAGACAAAAATTAACTCACTGTAGTAATATTAAGCAATATCCTAATTATAAGTACTAAACATTTTTGTATACAACCAATCATAAAGCTTAGCATACCATTATCCACCCCAACAGATATAAAGGTAAAACACCACATCATATTTGGTAATAATTACTACTAGCTACCCACCTATGGCAAATGCAATCAAGGAATCCCATCCTAAACTCAACACAAATCCAAGTACATATTTAGCGCAATAGACCATCCATATTTAATAAGAATTGTTCATATCATTGGATTCTAATGGCTTAATTCCACATCATCATTAAATGCAAGTTAGTAGGTTTCCATAGTCATTCATAGCCATGTCATGGCCAAGTTTATCATGCCCTTATTTCTTGGAAGGATAGACCTCCCTAGTGTGTAGAGGCTACCTATACCTTCTCTATATCATTGGGTTGAGACACAAAGTTGTGTTCAACAAACAAGCTCTGATTATTTTAGTTCTAGCAAGTCCAAAGGCATTCCTGTATATTACATAAAGACAAACCATGATGACAATGTCTCTAAAATTTCATCCAAGATTGGAGTAGATTTGGAAAGCCAAACAACATATATCTTTGAGTAGACAAGCTTGATAATGACAAATTTCCTTTATTAGCTTAGACTTATATAGTGGAGACATTAATTGGAAGGTGAGATCATTGACATCTAATACAAATTTAGCCTCAAGTTGAAGCATACTGAAAATGGAGAAATAATCAAGTTTAGGAACAACCCCAAACCCTAGAGTTATCCCCTACGGAATTGGGTCACAGGGGCATCCTTCACCCAAAGATTACCAACATACCCACTTCTAAACAAGATCAAAGTCCCTTGTAGTTCTAAGATTTCAACAATCACAATGAGAACTTGCACCTTCCCAAGTTAAGATAATATATACAACAGTAGACACCATTTGCCATATACGTCAACAAGGTATATGCCTTGAGGACTCCCAACCTTGGTAGATAATTTCCCCAAATAAAACAAGGATAGGCTGAAGAAAGGAAGATCAAGTAAACATAATATAATGCAACTATATATGGTCTTACTCTAATGAAATAGTTCATTGAGCTAAGATGGCCATTACTAGGAACAAGGTCTTTGAACTACCTCTACATACAATGGTCCCAATTATTAACTATCTTAAACGACACACTTTAGACAATAGGGACATATAAATGCAAATTGTCCAAATCAGTTCCTACACAAAAATATACATAACAACAGCATCAACATAAAATGAATCTGGTCATGTCCGAGCACATGATGGTAGCAATCAATATATCTTCACAATGCAATACTTATGCAAAGATCTGATATGGATCCAAGTGATGTCCTATTATAATATGATTCAATGATCTCATATATCATAATCACATTACAATTGGCATCCTTTGTAATTGGAACACAACATGCCAACATTCCAAACCGTGTTATACAAGTTCTTTCATATATAATTGCCAAACATGGGACTCGAGTTTAAAAACTCATTCCTTGATCTTATATTTAGTCTTAATAAATAGAACTTTGTATCACATATTATTGCCCTATAACTATTGCTAATAATCATGACAATGAACTATCATTATAGCCCTTAGAACATTCTCCTTCAAGGTGAATATACCATATAAACTATAGTGCATTATTCTTTTGTAAGGAAGCACTCTTATTTAGTACTTCAATGCATTGCAGAAACATAAACAAGTTACTTTAATGTAATCAAAATTACAACATCCAAAAGTTATATCTTGATGCAAAGCCATTTAAGGATTTGTTCTGCTAGTTCAACAAGACAAAGCAACACCCTTTAGGCACAATGTTACAAGGTTGGGTTACTTACTGCTCCCATTAAGCATACCTTTGATACACTTTAAGTTATCATTTACACCATGACACTCTACACTCACACCCCATTCACAAGGAATGCATTAGTGCTAGTGTGTAGATGATGTTATAACAAGCCTAGATTTCATGCTTAATTTTACAGATCATTCATATGATTATTTTAATCCAAAAATTAACAAAACACAACCATGAAACCATCAACACTCATATGAGTTAGTATAATCTATTTCAGCTATCATTGGCACTTACTACTACTAGCCTTATAATCAATAATAAAACTAATAGGTCAATGTTTACACAATAAACCTTCTTCTCTGTCATGGGTAGTGCTTTTACAAACACAAACAGCCCTAATGCTTAGCAAGGCAAAAATAAGCCATAAACACAACTAGCCAACTAAATAGATCGGTGTCAAATGTTAAAAGAAGAACTTCTTGTCATAGCGCAATAAGATAAGTAGATCTTTATCTACTTATCAAACCAACTTAGGATGCAATGACATACACGGTGGTAATTACTCAATATACCACCAAGGGTCATAACAAGTAATAGCATTAGAACAATCATTAATCTTATCCACCTGTTTCTAATAACAATGACCAATACATTTATATAGTTGTTCAAATAAGCCTTGGCATTCAGATTTTAACTCCACTTCTTTCACATCTTTGGAATCCTTCACCATTCATCTATTTCATAGGTCATTACAATCTTGATATAAGCTACAGCAATAATAATAAACTGTCACAGTGACACTTCATGGCATAGTGTGATGGTTAAATCATGGCATTGTTGTTGTAGCCACCAAGGTTTGAACCTCCCATAGGACCATTGTGATTGCAAGCATTGTGCCCTCACTGATCATGTCAATAACTTAGTGCTCCAAACCCTTACTAACCTGGTGTGCTTGTAGGATTTGTGCCCCTATTGGGCTACTGGGCTTGCAGGTTCAAACTATTTGCGTTAATGTTGTGCATTCGTGCCAAGGATGAGGTCCCTCATTTGTAGCCTCACCTGGCTTAGGCTAGGCTAAAAACTCCTGTGTTACCAATCAAAATATAATAATAATAAATTGTCACAAAGTTCACAGCATATAGATGTCACTAATATAGCATTACCTAGTACAACATTAACATATAAAATCACTGTACCAAGTAAAATTACATGCTACCTATTTCAGCTAGCATAAAAATTTTCAAGGATCTCTCTTATAAGAGGTTTATCTAAGCTTAGTCAAAGCATGTGAACTGTTTGACAAAATTTCACCAAGAAATGCAAATCATGTGCAGGGCAGGGGAAAATGCCCAAAATTTTCATACCCATAAGCATAAAGCAACCAGATGAAATTCGTCTCAGCTAATGGAGTTCATAAATCAAAATTAAGCACAAATTTAGAAAAAGTAAGGTGAAGACGACCCATGTACTCAGAGCTTTAGGAACGATGTTGAAGATGTTTCTGATTTAGGGACTGAAATCTGCTCTTTCTTTCATAGACATACGCCTCCACATTGGAAAGCCTTCTTAGCCCACAACGCTCCAAAAGGGAAGCAATAAACACTGACAATGGAGTCCATTTGTTTTTTTACTCCAACGGGCTTCTGCCCTTCCCTTCATGGTGTCTAGACTAAAATAAGAATCCCTTTCTTGGCACTAATATAATATGGCTGCATCCTTCCTGGCTCTGCTAAATTGCTCATAAAGGGCCACAAAATTCTGAGCTTAACTTTCTTTTTTCTTCTTCTGCCAACTCCACTCCTCATTCACTTTCAGAAAACTCCCTTCCTCAATTCAGAGAATGAAAAATATGTCCAAAACCTTGCCATCAGTGCAAATTAAATCCCTCTCACAACCTCTTGTGGTGTCTAATAAAATATACATATTTTCTCAAGGGCTAGACACCCTCCCTCCAGGCATATAGGGGCAGATTTATTACAGGAGCATTTGTTTTTCCATGGGTGGATGTTGCAGGTTGGCGAAGCCTTTGATTTTGGCCGCACCATCCTGTCTTCTCTCTGCCAAGCACAGGTAACCCATACTATGCCATACTTTGTCTTCTTGTCCTCTTCTCCTTTTTTAATTTATTTGTTTTGACACACAGACTCCATGTGCAGGCATCCTTCCACAGGGGATGTGACACATAGAATGTGCAGAAAAGCTGCTTTCTATTTATAATTTATAAATCACTTAATATCAAAATGTGCACACGTTTGTTGGTGTAGTTACAATCAAAGCCAATCTTAACATTTGGTACTGAAATTCTATAAAAAAAGCTGGTTCTAACAATGAAAGTGTCATTTCAGGTTTATTACACTTATACGAATTCAACAAGCACATTTGGCACATAGCCAAGAGTTATTTTACTTTATTCCTCAACTCTGACCTCATAAGGTCATATAACTCATAACGTGAATTAGACAAACCCATTTGGCACCTAACCAAGAGTTATTTCACTTTGTTCCTCAACTCTGAACTTATATGGTCGTATAACTCATAACAAAGAATATAGAGCATGATAATGTAATATTTGGAAATGATATTATATAATTTTCCTTTTTTAGCTTGGCTTGGTGTTGTACCCAAAACCAAAATTTTTGCTTCACTAAGGCATTTTGCTTAATTGAGTCTTAATCTTGTTAAAGTGATGTCAGGTGGTCATTTTTGGGGTTTTTAAATATGGAGTTGGTGTTAGTGTCATGTCAGTCTGTTATTGAAGGAATTTAACTAAGTTACCGGTTCGGTTCGGGACGGGTTGGTAATGAACCCGTATGCGTACGGGCAAAATTTTTTAGGGGTTTGGGTACGATACATGTATATATATATATATTAATAATTTAATATATTATAAATCTATATATATGTATTATATATACAAAAAAATAAGAGAAATATAGAGAATTGTAAAACTAAATCATTTCATAGTATGATACTTGATCATTGATCAATGCCAAATGCCAAAGATAAATATTAAATGCCAATTCTAATAGATCTTGCCAACAAGTTTTCCAGGTCTCAAGTCTCTTAACCAAAGGTATTTTTAGAAAAAAGATATTACATTTTGAATATTTGATTCTCAGCATTCTTTGTTTTTCATGGTTCTCCAAATTTCTATATTTATTTGAACTTCCTGAAAATTTTGTCAAATTATCATTTTTGGAATTGGTATTTAAGGGTCATTTAACCTAGTTCTTCTCTATTGCACTACTTATTCTGTCAAAATTCAAGGTTACTTATAGGCATTAACATGATCTGTCTCACTCTTTATTTCTGATTTTTTTAACTAATCAGATATATGCTGTTTCATCTATCCCTGTCAATATGCCACTAGATTCACCTCTAATGAGCCTAGAGATTCTCTTGTTATTCAGAATTTTTAGGTGAGCTTCTGCTTTGGATTTGAATGCAGAACTTTTGCACTTGACCGGATTAGAACAACATCCACAGAAATCTTCAAACCAGGGCTGCTTCAGCTTGAATGCTCCTCCTCTTCTGTTTATGCTAAAAACAGAGCTTCTGTGCAGCTCTTAGCAAATTAGAATTCCTGTATTCATTCACCCTCTGTGTTATACATCACAAAAGACTACTTCTGTGCAAAGCCACTAGCCTCATACTGCCACTCCAAACTTTTTGTGCAAACCAAGATTAATCTACCGCTCACAAAAGACTACTTCTGTGCAAAGCCACTAGCCATTTTAGGGTTAGGGGGAAATTTTTTTTTAAAAAAATGTTTTTTAATCATGTTTGGGCCCATTTTTTTTTGACTTGGCACCGTGGGTTCGCCTGTTCGTACAGGTAGAGCTGGTATTTATGTACTAAAGATTGAAATGCGTTCGCGGCACCACGTAACCCCATGGCTCTCCACGCTAGTTGGCACGCACTCGCACTAAACATCAACTCAATAGATACGAATCTCGGAATCAAAAGCGCATCTCGGTCCGGTTCGAGGTCTGTGGGTACGTAATCCGTAACACAAAAGAATTTAAGAAAAGTAAAAATCTGAAGGAAAATCATCAAAATTTTCTCTCTGTGGAGAAGGAAGCACATTTTCAAATAGGCGCCCTATCTTTTAGGGGCTCAGATCCTATTTTTAGGGTTTGTCACCTCTAGCAGACTTTTGTCCGGCATCATATTAGCTTCGCAATGGGCTATTAAGCTTATCAAACCCGACCTGCTTGCGGCAAGTTACGTAAGATATAGTGCAAAACGAGAGGAGAGCCAGAATTGGTTAACACTGGAAAAAAGAGCAGCTTTTGAGAAAGGCGCCCATCTTTTTGAGGTGTCAAATAAAGGTTTTTTGACTAAATGCCACCTGAGATGTTTGTCTCACATTTGTTCAGGCTTCGCGACGCATCCGTCAGTGGGTGAATCTGAGTTGCAGAAGTGCTTGAGCCGGAGGTCAAATATGGGGTCAAATCTTAGTCAAAATATCAAGGAATGAACAAAAGAGCACTTTTTCAGAAAGGCGCCTAAGCTTTTCAAGCCTTTAATGCCTTTTGTTTGATGATCTTAGATATTCAATTTGTCCGTGTTACATTCAACTTTCCGTTGCCTATCTCCGTCAGATCCGAGGATGATTCAATAGCTTGCAGTTGGAGTTTTAGTATTATTTTGGTCAGTTCCAAAAATGGCTATCTCTGGGAGTAAAAGTGCAACTTTTGAAAAAGACTTTGATTTTCGCTACACCGCATGATGTTTTCGAGAAATGTGCCTTGTAACCGCTTTCATGCAGTAATGAAGTTATTCAAGCAGTTGGAACCCGGGTGGATCCCAAATCTCAAACTGGTCAAATCGGGTTATGAAGGATTTGCTTTTCCCTTCGCTCGGTGATGTATGTCAAAATTTGACTAAGTCTAAGAAAAAGAGCAGTTTTTGAAAAGGGCACTTGGATTTTTGAGCCTTCAGATGTTAGTTTTATGATGTTCAGTCTCAAGGTATCTTTTGATCAGTTTTTGTCCTGCTCAGCGATGCACCTGTCAGCCAGCCAATCGGTGGAGTCAGTCAGCCAGTGTCAGAGGATGAACAGAGGTCTCGAAAGAGGTTTAAGTCTAAATTTTCATGAAAATTGGCTAAGTCTGGAATTCGCCTTAAAAGGTCAAAGTTGATTTTTCGAAAGTAGTTGACTGGTGCGCCTTAACTTGAGTTCTGACTTCAGTTAGATTGAACGATTTCTGGGTTGTCATCTCCAGTTCATATATTGGCATGTTGAGTGATCTTTCAGTTCGCATGTTAACTAGTTTGCATGTCCAGTTAACAACTTTGCATGTTGAGTTAACTTGATTGCATGTTCACTTAACTGAAGATTATGCTTGAAAATCAACTTTAGTTTGCATGCATGGCGAATTTGGTTGAAATTGTGAAGATTTTGTGAAGATGGCGCTTCATTCATTGTTAACTTCAGTTTTCAAAAGGGACACCATATCTAAATTAAAGCATGAATTTAGACTTTGTGAAGTTGGTGCATTTACCTTTGAATGTCAACTGAAGTCTTAAAGGGGATGCCATATTTGGAATTTTTGAAGATTTAAAGCATGAAGTGTGAAGATGGCGAATTTTCATTGTCAACTTCAGTTCTAAAAGGGAAGCTTTAATTCTTAATTGTAAATTTAATGAAGTTTGAAGTATAGCGAATTCAACAAGTATTGTCAACTGAAGTCAAAATCACATGGTGCTTTAAATAAATTTGCAACTGAAGATTGATAGGGGCACCCTAAAGCATGATGCTTTATTTAACTTATTTTAGTTTCAGTTAACTGAAATTGAGGTCCAATCATAAGCCAAGTGCCATTTTTCAAGGTTTGATGCTTTGTGCGAATTTCAAAGATGAAAATCTATTTATTCAAGCATTGGCGTCCATTATTTCATCTCAAGCTTCGAAATATATTTTCTTCTTGAGCGAGCAGCAAGTTAAAGGTGCTACAGGTGTCAGAATTCAACATTCTTCGTAGCAACGGATTCAGATTGTTCAGAGGAAGAAGATTCAAGACTTTTTTTTCACTTTGCATGTAGGTTTCATCGAGTTCCATAAAGAGATTGGCGAATTTTTCAGAAGCAGAACAAGCAAAACTTTCTATCTTCTGTCTTATTTCTTCTATTTCTCATCTTAGGTATTTTCTTCGCATGTCAAAGAAATTCAGCATATTTTTAGAGTTTGATCATCTGGGTTCGCATACTTCAGTATTTGTAGCAAAACCCACGTCTTAGATTTTTTCGAGAAAACTGCCCCGTAGTCTTCATTCTGAAGCTCTGTGCTTTTTTCTAAGAATTTCTTTGCATGTGGGCTTGAAACACATTTTTTCGAGAATCAAGCTATCTGGGTTGTCTTAGAATTTGATTCTGCACAAAACCCACGTTTCAGAATTTTTTTGAAAATTTTCCCCGCCTTAGGCTATTTTTAGCCTTGTCCAGAGGTTTTCAGTTTTTCCATAAAGTTCTTCAAGTATATTCGACTTTACAGTGAAAAGTCTTCATTTTCAAAATGCAGTTCAATCTCATTGATTATAAGACAAAATCTGCCCTTATGCATAATTTTGTCAAAACTTCAAATACAGACCTAAATCATGTTTATCCAGTGGTTAATCTGAGTAGTCTGGAAGGTGTTAGCAGCAATGCGTTGAGGAATCTTGAGCGTTCTGGATTGTTGGCAGCAACATCTATTCTTGTTACCATTTTTGATCTCGAGTTCATTCTTGCTTGTATCAAGCATTATGACTCATCTTCACGACAAATCAGATCAGTTGATGGAAGGGTTGTTTGCAGTCTCAAACCGAAAGATATAGAAAAATGTTTTGATATCTCTCCACATTCAGATAACTTTACTGTGGTTATAGAAGCCTATGAGAAGATATGGGATGGAGATTGAGAACGTTCACAGAGAAAGGTAGCTCAAAGATGGCTGAAAGTTCAGAAGACTAACATGCCTAAAAAGGTTGGCCATGGTGAATTCAAGGATGAAGTTGTTGTTTTGATAACTTTACTCAATCGAGTTACAGGTCAAGAGGATGCTAGTACTTTCCGGTCATGGATGTTTTACCTTATTTCTAGAATTCTTGATGGCACAGAGCATTTTGACTAGGCTATGTTGATTAGTGATTGCTTACATTAGCAGATTACTAATTTTCTCAAGTTTCATGAGTTTCATATGATATCTTACTTGGTCTACTTAGTTGCATTCCAAGGCAGCTACAAGCATCTTAAAACTAATGGCACTCTTGGTGTTCAACGTGTTCACGAGTATTATCCTCAGTTGGAGTTCTCTAAGTCTAAACAAGATTTCTGAGCAGTGAATGATCACTTTTCTATGAGGATAGTTAGGGATCTCGACAACGAAATGCACATTCGTATTTCTGCCGAGGCAAAATCAGCGATGGAGACTTGGGTAGATTGGTTTATCCAATTCCCTACTTTCACATACATCCGGGTTTATGGATATGTTGGAGAGCCCCTGATGTTGCCGAGGTATCCTTC
>VDFB02337867.1:0-10764 GCA_007258455.2 Sequoia sempervirens
TAGACTTGCAAAAGTGTAGTAAATTAAATAGTTTCTCTGAAAACCTTGGCAACCTGTCACTATTACAGCAATTAGAAGTTGAAACATTGTACATAATTAAATAGCCTCTCTGATTTCTTTGTCAACCTGTATTGGCTGCAGTGCATCACTCTGTTTCCCGCATCTGTCAAGTCGACCTCTCCTCTTTGTTCACTACATGCACTCTGTTCTAGACCCGTGCTTGACAGGTTATAGATTCATTTTTCTCGTTTAAAACTACCTTTGTGAAATGCCTCAAATGCTGTTGGCTTTTATGCCTTAGTTGGAAATTTTATAAGTGTATCTCAATCAACATCTTAATATACATTAAATATAAAAGAATAAAATAAAAGAATTATCATTATTAACGTAAAAGGTAGTAGTTTGTATAACATTTAGTTCATTCAGATTTACTATTCTTAGAGGTGGAAATTTTAATATGGAACTCATCCGCCTGCCACTGTAGAATACATGAAATCTCGTCAACTATAAGATTAGGGTATAGTTAAGAGCAGTTGTAGAAAAAAAAAAAAACTGTTATTTACTCTTTTATATTTTGACATCTGTTTCTTCTCTTTTTCATGAGAAAGAGGGTAGCTCCAGATCTATAGTGAGAGTTTTGGGAAAATAAAAGAATCAGCTTTAGGAAGTAGAAAAGTTTAGGAGTTATTATCAGTGTGAAGCTATACTTTTCCATCGTGTTTTTTTTAAACAAAGGAATTAATGTGTATTGAGTCCACATCATAGTTATATTGTTAAGAAGTTCCTTAAGTTTGTTATTTTAGTAAGTGATAACAAGGTAAAAGATATCTATTGTATTGGACTTAAATTGAGTAATTAGTCTTGAGGGAAGGAATAATGCTTGGCAAGGTCATAATTATTGTTAATTACCTAATCATAAGGTTTCGTTAAATGCTGGTATTTGATAATTTATTTAAAGGTGACTTTGTTGTATTCTCAATTTATGGAATTAGAAACATTAAATTTCTAGGGGATCACTCCAGTAGTAATGTAGATGGTTAGAGGTGCGTAAAAAGGTAATAGCTCTATTTATTTATTTGGAATATTTCTAAAGAAGTAAATTGATAAAATGTTAGCGGAATGTATTTCTTTAGTATTTCTTATATGTTTTATTTGCCATGTTTTAGCCTTCATAGTAAAATCTCGTCATATTTTAATATCTTGTAGACTTTTTATGTAGTTGGTTACTTAGAATAAAATATTGCTACAATTACTTGTGAATTATTGTGCAAGGGAATAAATTAGATTTATTAGGTAGTTAAGTTGGAGAGTTATGTGATATGTTATTGAGTAAGTTAGTAAAGTGATTAGAGAGAGAGTTTCCTTATGTTAATTTTTGATAATTTGGGTAACATTGATAGATTAGTTTATTCTTAATTTGATTAGTTTCAAATGGAATAGTTAACTTAGAAATAATGAAAAGTAGAGTTTTGTATGCTGTTGATGTATGTAGATAATATTAGTGATAAGGATTATTTCTGTTTAGGTGGGAGAATTGATTTATAAGGTAAATGGAAGTAAATGAAATTGAAAACTTTAAATAGTTGGGCATTACGATAAAGGCTAATGAATGCTTGTAGATTCGATAAATGTTTTGATTAATTATATTTAGTTAAACAAAGGGTTTATGTAAATGAATAAAATTAGATGATCTCTTCTAAGTCAATTTCCCTCATATTATTTTAATAGTTGATTTGTGGGGTTTCTATAAGAACAGTTCTAGAAAATACTTGTGATTGATATCATGATCAAATTGTTTGTTTGAGTGGGTTGATCTTCGAAGGGAGCTTGTTGTTATAATGTGTAAATTGGAATATATTTGTGTTTGGGAGAGTATACTTGTGAATAGTGTCTTATGGCTTAAACCATTAGATTTTATCTTCACTTCGCAATATTGTGCTGTCCTTAAATGATGGAAATGATTGGTCGTTAAAATAATGTTCTTTTTAGAATGTTTCAAGTTACTTCTTATTGAATGAATGGATATATTATTAGAATGTGTGGTTTTATGGATTCTTTCGATGTGACTTTTTGTGAGATGATTTTGAGTTTGGGGATTTTCTCTCAATTAATGTATGTTGCTATTCATTGGGAACCCATATGTTTTCTTTTGGTTCTTTACCCTAAGTGGTAAATCGGTTAATGTTATCTTTGTCGTGATTGATGGTTCTGCTTGAGTTGTTAAGGAGTCAAATTGAGAGTTCTTTGTCAAATTGAGAAGTTCTTTGAGTTATGGGTATTCCGAGAGGAGAAAATAGAGGTTTCCCTTGGATTTCTGATTTTGTTCGTATCGAAGTTGTTGATGTTGTTTAATGGAGTTGTTGATCTTATTTTGATGTATTCTCTCATTATATTTGAATCGCTTTTGGTTCTTCAAGGTTTTGCTTTTATTGTTGTCAAATTTTCATTGGGGAAACCCTAGTGTAACTTTTTGAGAATCTTCCAGAGGCTTGTTTTTATGGTTGGTCAATGTTCTCTCTCTATGTGCCTTGATGTGGCAAGTGCCTTGATTTTTGGAATTTAAAAGGGTTGTACATGAATCGTTGAGATTTTGATTATGTATTTATGGCAAGATGGGTAATGCCTTGCATGCTTCTCTGTTGTGATCTAATGTACTTGTTATGTTGTACAACCCTTGGATTTGGTTTTTATGTTTTGAGTGTCTAGAGTGAGAGTGGCTCTAAGTGGGTGGTCGGCGCACAAAGGGGTGCCAGGATAGCCCTCGTTAGAGTAAAAATTAAAAAGTGATAATTTAAATAATTAATTAGGGGGTGGGTAGAATCACATTAAAAAGATAATTGATGCCTCATCCGCCTTTTAGTGCTACCACAGACTAAAGGGGATTGAGAAGGCCGTGGTTGGCATGTTCGTTGCCTTGTCTTCGCGAAGGGTAACGGATCCGCATGAGCAACCCTATGGAGCGGCACCTTGAGATAGGTAGTCTAGATAACCATAGATGGAGGCGGCTCCTAGCGCTCAGGTTGTCTGGATAATTCGTCAGTAGACGGAGGCGGCACCTTGCGATAGTGGTAGTCTGGAGAATCCATGTTAAGCCATGCAATGACACTCTCCTCTAACACTCCTTATTATGTTGCTTCTTTGGAAATCCTCTGGAAGTGGTTCTTTGTCTTGAACTGATGAAACATAGTTGTTTTGAATTGATTTATGGTTTTACCCTATTTGATCTTTAGTGTATTCTTTGGTCTTGTATAAATCTTGTTGATGTTTGGGTTTTGACCTTGTACTCTTATGGTACTGTTATATGATGTTATTGGAATTGTATTATGTTTTTGGAAGTGTTTCATGATCATCCTTTGGTTATTTGTTTACTGGTTATTGCTTTGATTCATGTGATGAGATTTATGACTCTTGGATGTGGTTGGATTGTGTCATTGTAATTCCTGAGTGTTATGATACTTTTGTATGACGTTGAGTCTAGTGGTTCCCTGTTGGATGTTCTTGGTTGAGGTCTCCTTCTTGTTAGCTCCTAGCATGGGGGGTGGGTCTTCGGACTCACATGGTCGGGTGGAACGTGCTAAGCACCCCATTGGGTCCCCAGTCGAGGATCGAGAGGTGCGGATTGGTGCTGTTGCAGCGACTCCAGAGTTGTATTTGTCTTGGAGCCAGTTATGATACTTTGTATTCATCTATTCATTTGTATCATGCTATCTGGTGATGGTTTCACTCATATTTGGAACACTTTTGTATCATTGTACTTCTTAAACATTGTACTGTAATGAATGTTAAACTTGGTGTGGATATTGGCTATGACAGTTGTTATTCAATGTGTTATGTTAATCATGCATATGTTGTATTTATGTGCAGATGGCTTCTTATCAATGAATTTTTCATGTATGTGTTATATTTGTTATTGTTTACTTTATATCTTTGGATTTTATTCTTTATTGATGTTGTTTGGATCTAGGTCGTGTAATGACTCTTCGTGTACCCCAAGGGATGTATGTGTTAATGAATCTATTTAATTGAAATTCATGTTATGACTTAATGTGTATTACATGTATGTTATGTTTATTTAAAAAAAAATTGTGCTGTAATTATTGTGTTATTGTCCTTTGGGTTCGTGACGCAGGGTCTTTACACTTGGACCTATCAAAATCATTTGCCTCTTCTCTATGCCTTGATCACCTGGTGTTTATATGGTATCTTTTATTGTTGTCCTCTTGTGTGTAATTTTTTTTTGTAGCACATGTTGACCACTACTAGTACTACTACCCATACCATCACCACCAAGGTAGTGCTTTGCACTAAGCTCTCCACCATGGGCATGTCCTAGTTGTGATTCTATATGACCATGAGGATGAGGATTTGAAAGCTCTAACAAATTGAATTGTATGCCCTAGGTCTACTTTTTCACCTCCAATCCCAAGGCCAAATTTATCAACTGGTTTTCTATGCTCTACATCTATTGCCATCCAAGGGCCTTGTCTTTGGGACCCCAAAGGACCACCTTCATAACCCATTTTTTTTAGCTATGGCTACTCCTGAAGTATATGCTTGTTTTGTGGCCTCACTTAAACCAAGTTTGAAATTAATATGGGTTTGTTCTTCCCTATCATCATCACATTCATCATCAATTTCTTTATTTTCATGTTCATTAGGATGCTCTATATTCCATAATTTTCTAAACTCACAATCTTCTTCATTATCTCCATACTCTACAAGAGCTCTTGGATCACCCAGCTCCTTCCTCATAGACCAAAAGGTAGTAATTTTTGATCGTGACCAATTTTTACCTATAACTTCCTTCTCTAAAGAATCTGGCATTTTTACTCTACTAGATGGTTTATCACTTTTTTCATAAAAATTGTTGTACCTCCTAATTTCCTTTTGATGCAATGCCATAATTTCTACTAACAATTGTTCAAAAGAAATACCATTCTTAGCATCACTTTTCTCCATTGCAATTTTGACCTCATCCCAAGAATCCCTATTTCTCATGTTTTCAAGCAAGGTTTACTTTGATGTTGAATTCTACTTGCAACATTCCTATTGGATACAATCATTTCTTTAAGGGTGTCACATGGATCATACTTCCAATGACATATAGGATCAAAATAAAAAAAATTCAAAAGATTATGTGCCACACTAAATGATTTTCTCTCAAATGTGAACCCTCCACATGAAAAAGGTAAAGAAGGAAATAAGGTCTTCTTCTATTGATTGTGAAAGTGTAGTTCATCAGTACTCTGTATCTACCTTACATATTCCAATGCATAAACCATTTCCGTCACATGTATTGGAAGTTTGTATGGTTGTACTCTTGATCCATAAAATATTAGCACACTATATTCTTCCATTAAGTATGAATCAACCAATTTTATTTCTTTTCCTAGTTGAATGCAATTTCTACACGACATAGGCAATCTAGGCATCGGAGTATTTATAATTTCTTGATGCAATGGAGCCAAAAATTAGTCTACAAAATGAATGTAGTTCCTTTGAGAATCATGCATCCTTATCTCAGTGGTCCATTCATATATTGGAGCCATTTTCTTTTCCTGAGCATTATTATAGGGCTGGATCTAAAGCTTGTTGGCCTGAAGCATTCCTCTAAATTTGAATAGAAAAAGATAGCACAAGTAGGTTGTGAACCTAAATGTCTTGGTGGAACTTCCTTTAATCATTAAAAAATGTTTATGCATGGATTCTACAATGTGCTCAATAAAATTATATTTGACATGTGGAACACCATGATGGATATTATATACCATTTCAAGGAGGCTTGCACCCACTTCCAAATTGCTATCTAGTATGGGGAAAAATGCTAGCATGGAAATAGTATCCTGAACCCATGGTTTAAAATATCCAAATCATAAGGAGGCTTATGATCACCTTTTAATTTATTTCTATCCTAAACTATTTTATTTAAGAAAGAATTTTTCTCCATTTCATCCGCTGCTTTATAATCACTAGCAAGCTTTTCTAGGTCAATGTGGACATTTCCAAATTCTTTAGTTGTAAACCCCAACACTTTTCCAAGTTATTTTGCATTAATGGATAAAAAATATTCTTTTCTACCTTTATTAATAATTGCTCTTTTGTTATCATCATAATTTTGGGCATAGACCATGATAAATTCTAGGCAATGGAAAACCTCATGTAACATCATGCGCCCTAATCCAATTACCCATGGTGCACTAATACTATTAACTTGCATTTTCTTTGTAGCCTTATTCTGAGATAAAAATCTAAGTTTTGAGGTACGCCTACCATAGGTTTCAAGATTATAAATATCATGGTATTCATCAGTGAAACCTGGGGTTTTAAGCAATTTTGTATAATGTATTTTTTATCCAACATTGCTCTAGTGGCATTGGTGGTAGACATGCTTATACAATGTGAAATTGTGAATTCCCTATTAGTCCTCCTTGATTTTTCTTAATTCTTAAGTCTCTTAACCCTAAACCTAAACTTCAAAGTTTGAAAAAGTAAGATTTTAAGAAACATCAAATGATGAAACGTAGCTGCATGAATTCTTTCACTTACCCAGATTTTGATTCTTGAAAGGATTAATGCTGACAATCATGGAAATTGGGTTATTGGAATGGATTTGTTGGAAGTGGAACCGTGGAGCCCAGAATAGGGTGGTGCACTACAATGAGCAAAATGATTTGACTGAAATCTCCCCATGTGCTGACCCTCTCACTTAAAAATAAAATCACTTAGCAGTAGAAAGTGCTTTTTTTTAACATTAAAGTGAATGAAACATCTCATCATCTATGTGTTGTTTCCAGACTACACAATTAGTAGATGGATGACAACATTTAAAACAAGCCATTTAGTCCCGTATTGACAACAAATTCTAAACTGTTTATCTTTGTAAATCTAATGGTTATAGGGTGATTCAAGAGGTTTAAGTTTGCAAGCCTAGCACTCTGTGCATTTCATTTCAAAATGCAACTACAACCATACATCAAATGTTCATCAAATGATTGAGTAATATATAATATAAATAATAAACATGTGTTTTAAAGTTGTTTTAAACTTTAATGCGCTAGGATTGACATCAAGGCCAAGGGGTCAGTAACTTAACATTGCAAAGGACTTAATAAAATGAATAATGATATCGGGAACCGGGGAATAAGGTCAATGAAAAATTAGAAATCAATTATATTTCGGTAAACCCTAATGAGAGTGACAACTTTCAATGTATAATGCTTTTTGTCAATTTGATGGAAACTTTCTTTTTTTATTTGTATTGCTTTATGTCTTTTTTGGCTAATAGATTAGGAACCTTGAGATATCACAATTCCATGTCAAAAGTATAGGGTAACAATTTTAAATCTGCATGCAATTATTTCATAAACAGATAATACTTAATTTCTTAAAGGAAAAATAACTGATTTGAATAGATTCATAGACACTAAACTCAGAAAATAATTCTTTATTGTAAATGAATAATGAAGAATAACACAACCATTTATTTTATTACAACTGAATTACAATGTCACATTATTACATATCTTTTTAAAGATGAGTGGATCATGCAAGTGCTAAGCTCATGTTTGGTATAAAAAACATATGTTAAGTTTTACATAGTACAAATACAAATGTAAATGCCAAGATTCTATTGGACCACTGGTGACAACGTAATACAAATGTCTCTCTGAAAATAAATGCATGGGACTTGTTGGGTCAACTGTGTGCTCTAAAAATAAATGCATGGGACTTGCCTGGTAGGCCATGGGAATTGAAAATAAATGCATGGGGATTGCCTGGCCAACCATGCTGTGGAAAGGGGAGCTATGAAGATACAAAATGTACTTATCCCCTTTGAGAAGCAGAGTCATGCAGAAGATGAGGGGTAGTAAAATTTCTCCCATCTTCTACTTGTAGCCTCCATGCAGGATAGCACTTATGTCCATCAAAGCTCCTCATCCTAGTTCAAAACCTATTTGAGAAGTCCGGTAACCAAATCAACTTCTTTCCAATTCCACCCATTTTGAACTTGAAGGAAATTGGTCTTTTACTCTATAACTACATAACTAGAGGTAGGAGAATTTAGAGTATCCCCAATAATACCACATCATCTTCTTCCTAATCCCTTATTAACCCACAAAATGAAAACCCTTATGACAATTCAAACATTGAACTCAATAGTAAAGCCTTTAGCCTTCAACAAATGATTTCATTTGTGTTCACTATCCTTATTTATGGGCCAATAGTGCCACTACTAGCTTGGTCCTTGTGTACACCTCACAAGTATCACGTGTGAGGTTGGGTATAATTATAATCGTGATTCATGCAAACCAAAAACCAACTTAATCGATTCATGTAACTTAAGCCTTACATTTACAATTTAAATGTTTAATTTGATTGACGTCTGGACTCTGGCAGCCTAGTTACATTGAAACTGTACCTCAAGCTCACAAGTTATCAATTGTCAAAATCGCCAGTGCCGCTCAAATGATATGAAAACATTACAAATCTTGTTTCACTAGATCATTGGATTATTGACATCATCATCTATGATTCTACAATACATTGTACAATTTTCAATATAAAGTTATCCAATCAATCACTTTGGATGTTCATATGGCATTAATCTGCATCATCATCGATAGTACCACAGCCACACTTTCTTCAAAAACTAGATTAGGAATTTCAATGGAAAATGAAAGGTAGAGTACTTTGACATTGAAAAGAGAATTAAATGTCTTGTTTTACCTTAATCACATCAATGTCCACTAATAAGTCACAATAAATTTTGCTCACTTATGATCAAAACTATATGTTGATAATTACTATTAGTTTTAAAAGTCAAATTTTTTTATTATTGATCATGATACCTTGGAATTTCTACTGCTCTAAATGCAAAATAAAAACATGAATAAAAAATACCAAGGACACCTCAAGATTAGCCAAAGAGTGGTTCAACGAAAAGAATGCAAATAAGATAAAACACAAACACTTTTACCTCCCTTGTTGTTGATACCTCTTTGATTGGCCCTTGCTTTGATTGGTTGTGTGCTCCTTAGATGATGGATTGAATGTGACTATATGCAAGATTCAATATGCAAGATGATTAACAAAGATGGTCAAATGATTGAAAAGGCTTGAGGATTCAAATGGACAGCATGTAGTTATCAAAATGCAAAGTGTTGGAAATGCCCTTGAGGGGGGGTATTTATAGAAGAATTTGAATTCTCTAGAGAATTCAATGGTCAAGATTGCTCCAACAAGGCCAAGATGAAGGGCTATGGTGGGTTGAGAACCCACAAGCCCTCACATCTTGACATGTGGAGGGTGAAGTGGACAAGGGGATATGAGGTGTGAGATGAGTTGTCAAGAAGGTACATGAGGTGGAAAAGGACATGCACCTTGGGGAGTGAGGAGATTTCCACAAAAAGGGATCTCTTGTCCCCAAGTGGAAGTGAAAGAGACATTTGAGGAATTTTGGAATTCCTCAAAAATCTACATGGAAAAATGAAAGGTGGTTGGGGATATAGATGTGAATTAAAAATTCACATTCCTAGGATGTTCTAGAGGGTAAAAGTGGGCTCCAAAAAGGTGGGACTTGGTCACATGTGGAGATTGTGACAAGTCCAAGGTTCTAGAAGCCTTGGAAGGATGGAATGTGAATTAAAAATTCACATAGGGAGGAGAGAGACATGGGATAAATAAATGAGAATTAAAAATTCTCATGGGAAGGAGAGTCAATATCTAAAAAGGAAAAATGGAAGCATTGACCAAAAAGTGGTGCTAAATTTAGCTAATGATTTTGGTTAAGGTTGTGCAAACATTGGATTAGGCTAATTAACAGAAGATTAGAGGCAAGTGGCAAATGTAGGAGGATGTGACATTAATCTTTGATTAAGAGGATGCACATCATAACCCTGAATTAATTAAATTAATTCATATTAGGGTGAGGTTATGGAGGATGTGACAAGGAGAGAGAAAGTGAGGAATTTTAAATCAAAAAGAGGAAGAATGACTAAATTAAATAAATTAGTGTATTTATTTAATTTAGAGAGGAATAAGGTAAAAGACAAAGTATTAATTATTAAATTAAATACTTTACCGGTATGAGACAAAAGGTGTAATATTAATTTAGTAAATTAATATTAATACGATAGATGAAAAGGTAGTAATTTTAATCGTATGGAAGTGATTAAATTTGGATGCCTACATTTTGCCCCTCTTCGAAATATTATTGAAATAACAATGTTTCGAAGAAAAGTGAATGTTAAGGATGAAGAAAGGAATGAGGATTGATGCCCCGACCTGACGAAGAAGAAGGAGGATGCCCCAGTGCCTGGTTTGAAATAGATGGAAGGAAGTGGTAGGGTATGCCCCCTCGAGAGGGCGGTTGGGGAAGAAAGGAGGGGCCCCAGACGACGTCTCGATAGAAGAAAATGGAGGAGACCATTGGATAGAGGGCAAAAAATTAAGCAATTTTTCCTTTTGAATGGAGTGGATTGGACGTACGGTTTGCGAATGGCAGCCTCGGGAAGTTTGGGATTAATTAGAGGAATAAAAAGTTAAATAAAAGGTAAAAAATACCTTGTTGGAGAAGGGGGGTTAAAAAGGTAATTTGAAAAATTACCTGGGTCATTGTCACTGTAGCAGTTGAGAGAAAGAGAGGAGAGGAGAGAAAATCAACGAGGAGACACGATGCCGATAGATAATGACACCGCGATCGTGCATTGGGCGGACGGAGTACGTACAATGTACCGCGAGGGTGCAGGTGGACAGCAGGTGAGT
>VDFB02337868.1:0-46325 GCA_007258455.2 Sequoia sempervirens
TAGGCTTTTTCAAAGTCAAGCAACAACATGGCCGGGTTCTGGTTGCTATGTCTGGCCCATTCCATAGCCTCCCAACTGGTTATCAAGTTCTCCAAGATGTATCTGCCTTTGATGAAACCCGTTTGCGTGTTGTTTATGAACTTGGGAAGAATGCTAGTAATCCTGTTGGCCATTACTTTGGCCAAGATCTTATAGGAGACATTCAAGAGAGTGATTGGTCTCCAGTTCTTTATCATTGTTTTGTCACCTACTTTAGGGAGGAGTTTGATAAGCCCCTTATTTATGTTCTTACCAAGTGAGCCCCTCTTTATGGCTTCCATGTAAACCTGATGCAGATCATCACTAGTCCAGTCAATAAACTCCTTGTAGAATTCTATAGAGAGACCATCTGGTCCAGGAGATTTGTCATTGCTCATGCCACTAATAGCCTTCTTGATTTCCTCCTTGGAAATAGGTTTTGAAAGGTCAAAAGCATCTTCTTCTGAGATCTTAGTAGGAATTATCTTTTTTATTGTCTCCTTGGCAGAAATGCATTCTCCCCTATTGCCTTTTGATTGGAAAAGTTCTTTGTAGAAGAGGAAGAATTGTTCCACGATTTCCTCTTGGTTGGAAACAACAGTTCCATTGTGGCAGATTTGATCAATTTGCTCCTTTTTTCCTTTTTCTCTAATGAACCTGAAGAAAAACCTTGAACCCTTATCACCACAGCTAAGCCAATTCAGTTTGGCTCTAACCTTAAGGCCTTGGATTTTGTTAGTTTGAAGGCTTCTCAAGGAGCTTTTGACCCCATTGATTCTCTCATACAGGGAGTCATTGTGAGGATCTTCTTGGATTTTTGATTCAACCTCAAGTAACTCTTCTTGGAGTTGGTTTTCTTGCTTTCTAGAGCCCAAAGCCCTTTTTTTACCAATGATCTGAAACAAGAGCTTCCAACCCTCCACATTTTGATTCCATCTTTCAATAGGATTGAGTACTTTAAGCATATGCTTGTTAATTTCTCTTAAGGTGGTAATGGCAGCTCTACATTCCTCATCCTTCAACAACTTGGTGTTGAGGATGAAACCACTTTTTCCTGTCTGCACTTTCCTTCTAGAATTATTAAGAACAATGTGAGCTTTGATGGGGTGATGATCTGACAGTGTATAGAGGTAGACCATAACTTTGTTACCATCTTGAAGGGGCTCAAAGGTAAAGTAGTCTCTGTTTACATAGAACCTGTCAAGCCTACAGTAGATTATCTTGCCTCCTTTTTGGGAATTACACCACGTGTACCAGACAGAGTTTTTTTCCTTTTTCAATCCTTCCATGGGATCAATTAGGTTGAGTTTATTCTTCAGCCTCAACCAAAAATGTTTCTCATTGCCCTTCCACTCCATGTTCAAGCTGCCTCTTTTGTCTTCATCATTTTCAACCATGTTAAAGTCCCCACCAACAATCCATGGGATGCCAGGGAGGTCTAGGAGCCATTTCCACAAAATGATCCTTGCTTTGTAATCATTGGGTGCATAAATTGAACATACACCAAAACTTGCATCTCCTTTCTCAAAAGTGGCCCAGACAACCCTATTGCAAGGGGAGGCCCCAACCCCTGAGAGGTGTTGAGTCCAATTGTTGGAGATCAAAATGGTTGTGCCCCCCCTTTGTTTGTCATGTTTGGTGGTAATCTGGGTGGAATTTCCCCAAACAAATTTTAGGTTTGTCTCCAGGGTGAAGCCCACTGCCTTAAGCTCCTGGAGGAAAACAAAGTCTTTATTTTTATCCAGATTAAGAAATCTTCTTAGCATATATTTTTTGTCAGGTGATTCCAATCCCCTGACATTCTAGGAGGTGTATTTAAGCATCATCATTACAAGCTTCATTAAGGGGCTTTTTAGCATTCTTAAAAAGTTCAAACAATTTCAGCCCAAGCTCCTTGTTCCCTAGCCTTTTGGAGGAAGGAGTAGAGAGGATTGTACTTGTTTTCTTTCTTTTACCTTTCCTTATGCCAATGTTTCCTTTGCTGAGAGCTATAGATTTATTTTTCCTTCCCCATTTTTTGGGTTCTTTGGGAGGGCAGGGTATACCCATCTGGTCTACTATGAGGGTAGCATCTGACTCAGTTCCATTTGGAGCCTTCATGTTTTTTGGTGTCTCAATAGACCCTTTCATGTCCTCCACATTCACAACTGTGTCATTAGCCTCTTGGGGCTCTGTAAGTCCATCAATGATTTCCTTATTACTAAACTGCCTACAAGTATTTGTAGGGTTAGAAGAGAGGTTGAAGGAACTGTTAAGCTCTTTAGAGATGTTAGTCTTGTGAATAGTCTAGTTCTTGACCAACTCAATTAGGGCCTCCATGCTTTCTTTTAAAGGCTCGAGTGTCTCAACTCCACATTCTGGAGAAGTTTCCACAACTTCTAGTGAGGACAAGCCCACCAACTTCCTAACCTCCTTGGTGCCACTCAAAAGGTTACTATCAGGCTTAGTGGGGAGGGGGAAATTTATTTTAGAGTGTTGTTTACCACTGGGGTAGACAGTCATATCAGATTGGGTGTGCAACATAGTACTATCATTTAGGGTGCCAAGCACCAAGTTTTCTTTCTTTTTCCCATCTTGGTTGGGGAAAGAGACTAAATAGGTAGTGTTGTCCTACACATCCAAAGTGACATGGTGTCTACTTTCAGAGTTGGAAATAAGGTTTTTGACATTCGAGGGATTTTTAACTCTGTTATTAATCTCCTTGCTTTCATTAGCCATAACCACATTGTAGTTTCCACTAATTTTAATTCCATTTTGGAAGATCTCAGTTTCAGGTTCTTTGTTCATGTTTTTTTTAGCATCATTTTCTTCAATATTTTTCCTAATATCTTTCATAACAAGTTGCTTTGCATTGAGTTTGCGTGGGCCCAACAAGGAAGCAACAGTATTAGGGATGCGGTCAGGAGCATAGGGGACCGCACCGGGGATGGGACAGGGAGGAGAGACAGGAACATCAACGGAGGGGGAGAGGTCCTCAAAAAGAAGGGCAGCGAAAGGGTTGAGAGAACAACGGGAAGGCTGGCGAGGGTTGGGGGTGCCAGGGAGAGGGTTGGACAAGATGACCTCAGGAGCATAATAGAGGGAGGACAAGAGGGGGGAGGAGGGATGAGCAGAAGGAGAATAGGTAGCGACAACAATAGAGCAGATAGCAAAGAATCCTAAGGGAGATGAGACCAAAGGAGTTCCCTCAGAACGTGAAGGCATGGTTTGACTAGCAGCAGTGACGCCCTGCGGCTTAGGGTTTGAGTTGTTGCTTTTCTTGATGATGGGGCAGTGTTTTCTGATATGCACCTCACGCCTACAAAGATAACATGCATTCAACCCACCAAGAATCTCAAGTGGGAAGAAATGCAGGGAACCTTCAATCAAGATGCCCAATTTACCAGGTAACTCCATGCCAATTAAGCAAAATAAGCACACAAGCATTCATGTCCGACATAGTGACATTTAGTTTGTCCATCTTTAAGACATTTCCAAAAGGGCCAAGCAATTGGGGGATAAAGGACCAGAGGTCATGAGGGACATCCTTCATGAGCAGCCAACGAGGGCATGAGAGAGCTAGGATTTCATCCCCATTAGCCCCAAGGGTACGTTCTAGTAGGGTTTTTTTCAGGGATTTTTCTTGCATTTCATGGTTCTTAAAGAAAACCAAAAACAGGCCTCATTGAATAATTCTACATAGAGAGACTTGAACATTCAATTTTTTAAGCTAAACATTTCTCAACTAGTTATCTAAGATTTTTTTGGTGGGTAAGTTCCCAGAGTCAACAACAGCCAAAAAGATTGCACTACCAGAAAGTTTATTCCTTTCTTTATAAATTGCATTAACCATTTCATTATTAGGGGAAATGATAACAAAGTCAGGGTCGCCAAGAGAACACTCAACAGACCTTCCTTCACTGGCCCCAAGACCCTCATCGCTATCGCTCGGTAGGATAAAAAACTTGGCGCCCGCGGAGCAAGGAGCAAAGTCCTCCAATACGGCGTCCTTGAAAGTTTTGGAAGCAGTATGGCTGCCTTCCCAAATATTTGGGTTGGGTTCAGAGGGCGAGGGGGGGTCTACGCCCCCTCCATTAAGAAGGCGCGCCCACGAAGACACTTCACAGACCACAGACAAACAAAGTAGAAGCAGGAAAATAATACTGAAACAGAGAAGGCACGCAAGAGAAACAACACCAGGAGGGCAGAAACTATGCAAGTTTAATGGAAGGACAGAGAAAAGAAAACCTGGGTGGGGGAGGGCCGCACCTCCCCCATAGAAACTGTGCAGGGGAAACCTTAGGTCGAATTTGTAGCTTCGCCTGTCTAGATTCCTTCCATTCAATTTTCTTTCTGGTTATTCAAATGGGGATGTATTTGGGAGTTTCTATTTGTTGTTGAAGGTTATTGTCTCTCTATTTTTGGAGTTTTGTCATAATTGATTATGGGGTTTTCTTTGCATCCTGCTATGATTATGTTAGAAGGGGAGAATTATACACAATGGAGAGATGGTACATTGAAGCATTTGAGATGGCTTCATCTTTTGCCATACCTATATAATCTTGTTCCCCTTCCTAGTACTATAGTAAGAAGTTTGTGTGGAATTGCAAAAGGGATCATGTCCTAGGAGCTATTCCAATGCATAGTGATGATGCCACTTTAGATGTTGTTGATCATTTTTAGTGTCCATCTACTCTTTGGATTAAAATATTGGAAATACATGGAGATTCTGATACTCAGCCATTCCCAGATGATCTTGTTTCAGATTGTCTAGTGCCTCTTCATTTTTCAGACATGATACCTTATGATCATGCTACTATGCAGGAGTTTGAAGTGTTGGATTACTTTGAGTCTTTAGATGAGGATGACGAGGGTTCTTCAGATGCTCCTTCTTCTCCATCAGAGACAGTTGATGTACCTGCGCCTTTAGTGATTCATTTTGTAGAGTCATTGATTGAGACTTGTATCATTCCCATTCTTCAGGATCATTCATTTTGTGTTCATGATTCATCACCCCTAGTATCTCATTGTCTTCTTGCTTGGGATTCGTATTTATCAGACATTGGCTACTTGTTCGTAGAATCTCATATTTTAGATTTGGAGGACACATTTGAGGGTATATCCCTCCTATTTGATGATAGTTATGATACAACTGTTGTCAACCCATTTCAGTCTCTGGATATTATTCAAGATCAATTTCCAGTGGCACCTTGTTTGTCACCTTTTGTTGTGATTGGGCATATTCCTGATTGGTTTGTGGCATCATTTTCCAAGGTATTGGTGACACAGAGCAGATTTTAGAGACACCATCATACATTTTCATGCTTCTATGGGAAGCATACCTGCATTTGTATTTGGTTTTGTTTCTTCTGAAAGGGAGACAAGTTGTTTGTTGACATTGGATCATGTTTTGTCTTTAGGCACTTACCATTTTTGCAGGTGATTATACATTGTGGGGGGGCTATATAGTCTCTCTCTTTCCCTCTATTGATTGTATATATATGATGTATGTAGTCCTTGGGGTATGTGATTGAGTCCTCCATTCATGCGTCATTTTTGTTTTCTTTTCTCTCTTTTGGAGAGGGGTTTTTTTCCCACAGGGTTTTTCTCCTTTTCTCCAGTTGCGAGAGATTTCTTTTTTGCATTGTAAATAGGTACCTGACATGGTTGTGTAGCCGTGACCCATACTACATATTGCATCTTTATTCATTCTCCCTAAGTTGCACTTAATGGGGGGTGTTAGAGTAAATTGTATTTACTTAGGATTAAGTTTTCACTTAGGCATATAGTTTTCATTTAATAGGGTAATTAGTTTTTTTCCCGTATTGGGTGGTTGCATACCCATCAACATTTTCATGGCTTTATAAGCCTATATCATTATGTAATTTAGCATCTCATTTTTTTCACTCCTTGTTTGGTGAAATGGTAGTGTTGTCTCTCTTGATTTCATGAAGGTTTTTTGTAGTTGTTGATCCTGGGTTATTCGCTCTATCATAAATTAAAAATTAAAATAGAATAAACTAAATGCAAAGTCAAAATATATCAAAATCAAAATATTAACAAACATAAATTAAAAAAAAAAACTAACAATAAATAATAAACTTTTTAAGTTAATAAATGATTAAATAAAAAAGTAAAACTATTTTTTTAATTGATAAAAAAATATTAATAAAATATATACCTAAAAGAATATATATATCTATATATATATATATATATATATATATATAGATATATATATATACTGTAGGAATCAGTTGGGTATCCACCTCCCTATAAATTGTAGTGCACCTGGTAATATTTTTTCACATGACTAGTGTCGCTGGCATGACACGCCCTCTGATACCATGAGGACAGTGGGGAGACTAGACCTCATGACCTCTTGCCTGCAATAGGATGCTTTAGCCAATCGAGCTAGACCCACCACCCCTCAAATATAATTAATATATTACAAACAATATTAACATTAATTGAAAGATGTGGGAGGAAGGGCGGGAAAATCTCCACAATGAGGATGTGGAGAGTTTGTGGCGAGGGAATTGGTTGGCACCACATCAGATTACTTTTCCTAACTGGCGGGGGTTAAGCGATATCACTTTGGGGTCACATGACACAATCCTCTATAATCCGAGCACAAGGTGTTTGGGATGCTCGGTCTTGTCACGCATCCTTTTCTCATGCGAGAGGTTTTGGGTGTTGGGATAACTCCTTTCTTAGCCTTCGCAAACCTTTCTTACTATGATGATAAAAGGACTTGCTTGTATGATGTGGGTACATCGAGAGCCAGTAAGATGTCAGGGCTATATTCTTCACAAGTGTAAACTAAATGTTAAATTTTGGTTTTTTGACTACATTTTACCATAGAAATTTTTATTACATTGAGTCTTTGTCAGTGGTTTAGTCTGTGGAGGAATGGGAAATCCTATTCAATTGTGGAGCAACAAGTGCCAAATGGCTTTTAGGGGGCCAGTGACTTTGATGTGTATGAGTCGCATCATTCAGCATTTGGATTTTCTCGCCCTCTTAGTTGTGAAATTCATTATGGGGAGACACTTCATGGAGGGCTGCAAAGCTTCAGATTGGAATCGAGCATCTCTTCCAGAGTGTTGGCAGGGATTTTGGATGTTGGGGTCCCTAAGCATGAAGATGAGATCATTATGCAGAGACTCTTCAAAAAGGATCTCCTGGTTGGCTTGGACGAGGTTCTAGCAGTGGAAAGAATTGGATTGGGTTGCCCTCGCCCACACGACTTGGGCTTGGTGGAGGAGTATGGAGTGATTGTCAACTATTACCACTTTCTCCTGGACATTGAAGGGTTTGAGTTGCTTGAACACTGCAAGTTGGCTTTGACTAGGGTGGAATCCTTGAAGAATAAATTCAATCTTACATTGGCCTAGAATGCGACTTGGCGCTACAATTTCTAGATTTTTTCCCAACTAAATCTTTGGTAAAATCTCTAGTAAAATTCTAGTTTGCGTCTTGATATGTTTTGGATGTGAAAGTATATGGTCAATCAAATGTCTGGTTGGCTTAGTAGTTAGATTTTGGTTCGCAGTTGTTGGGTTGACCCTGTGTGGTCTTTTGAAAAATCTTATTTTAGTCTAGGTTGGAGGATGGGTTGGGGGATGGTTAAGTATAATGTAAGGATAGTTTCTGGTATGTCGATAGTAGCTGACCTTGCGTGGTCATTTTGAATCTTATGGTAATGAATTGGTTGGGGTTTTGGGTGGTTGCTGGTTCAAATCTCATGCTCTTGGCATGCCCTGCACTGTAAAGTTTCTCAATATTAATACAAACTCATCTTACTTATCGAAAAAACATTAATTGAAAGATAAACTCAATATTAATAAATAAAAAATTATTAAAATTGAGTATAAATGTAGTAATTATTAAATAAAAATAATATTTGAAAGGTTCTAAATATATATAAAAAATATTGATCGGTGAATGGTTTTGAGTGGAGCTATGAACCAGTGAAGCTGCAAATGAGAGACTTCATCTCTGATTCAAGTTCACAATTTGCGAGCACACTAGATCAATGAAGGCACAAGCCTGCGATCACAATAGCCCAATAGGGATTTGAATCTTGGTGACAATATCAATGATCCCACAACTTAACCAACACATTGTGAGATCAACCTTTTAAACATATAATTAATTATTTATAAATTGTATTTATTATTTATCTATGTTATAATTTTTTTTAAAGTCTAAGAATATAACACTTTTAACACATTGACATTATTGAAATATAAAAATATAACACTTTTAACACTTGTTAATTTTAACCCTCGCTTATGATGAGACAAACATTTGAGTTCATTTTTAGACCAACGAATCCAAATGTGATCTAATCTATAAAAATAAGACACAATGTTTCAAGATTAGATTCTCTAACAATCGAACCTACAACACACTGATTATTAGTTTAGTCACTGTTATTTGACAAACGAGAGTTTATGTTTTTGATTTTTCAAGTCTCTAACATGCGAACCTACAAAAAGCCAAATTAACAAAAATTAGCCCCGAAATCAAAATTAAACTAAGAAAAAATGACATTAGTCTACTTAACAAAAGTTAACAAACCTAATTAATCCAACTAAAAGTTAATCTAAATTAACCGAAACTTAAAAAAAATCTAATTTAGCAAAATTAATTATTGTAAATTAATCTAAACTGAAACTAAATTAAATCAAATTCTAAATTAAATCTAAATAGGGTTGGGGCCCTAGCTCGGTTGGCTAAATATTTCCTGTTGCAGGAGGTTGGTCACGAGGTCTAGTCTCCCCCACCCCCGTGGTACTGGAGGGCGTGTCGCACCAGCACCACCGGTCACGTTAAAAAGTTTACCAGGCGCACTACAGTTTATATGGGGTCATGTTACCCGATTCCTGCAATCTAAAAAAAAATAAAAAAAAAAAATATAAATTCTAAATTAAATCTAAATTCTAAATTAAATCAAAATTCTAAATTAAATTAAACCTAAATTAAACTAAATCTAAATTAAATTAGATTTAAACTAAACTAAATTAAATTCTAAATTAACTAGCAGTTTCATGTAGTAACACGCAACAATGAGCCAATAGGTGGAGATGAACATGAAAGGCAAGTGACATACAAACACCTAGGGTGGAAGAGTTCAATATATTTTGAAGTAAACGCAGACAAGGTAGTGACATAGTGGTACATTGTATGCAATGGTGGACAATGTGTCTCCCCTATGTGCACATATGTATGTATACTGTAGTAGATACAAACACGATTGTTACATAGTGGTGCATACTTATTGTATAGAACATTGCACAATAGGGAATGCAATGAACAATTTGGACATGAAATAACATAGCGTAAGGTAGAGAGCGACAATGAGGAATGCGTTACATAGAGAAAGATAAACTGTAAAAGACTAACTAACGTATGAGAAAATGTAGATTGTTATAGAGCACCAAATCAAGGATGCAATAGTATATTAACATAAATTGTATAAAACAAGCTATTTTAGTGCAGTATGCATTAGATGCATATCTAGCTATTTGCTAGTCATAAATATAAAACATGTTGCAAAAGTAAAAAATTTAAAAATTAGAAACATGCACATTCACAAATACTTTCCCCAATAGTGATCTATCGACAACAACCAAAGCATAACTCTATAATATTAACTATTTTAGTATGCATTGCAAATGAGGGAATATAGCCAAAGCTAGTGAACAACAATTAGATTGTGTTATGGAAAACAACACAGACTATTTTAATATATTGTAACCATTTCCATAGAATGGAAGCCATAAATGAGACAATATTAAATTTCCCTGCGTGTAGATTTGTATGTAGCCATAGAGCCCATGCAGAATGATAGCCATATAACATAACCATAAATGAAACAATATTTCTTTTAACAAATAATATTGTCTTCTATCAACAACACCTTATCGAAAATTGAAACAATATAGCCTTTTGAATAGAACCTTATCGAAAATGAGACAATATAGGCCAAGCTAGACAATAACAATCGAAAAAAAAATGCATAACGTCAACAATTTTATTTCGTTTCCAACACAACCACTAAATGCAAGCCATAAAAAGAAACACACATAAAATTGACATGTATATAAATATATTCTATCGGTTTGAACAACGAAAATGTACTCTTTTCTGAATAGAACCTTATCAAATATTGAAAGAATCTAGGCTTTACAACAACACCCTATCAGAAATTGAAATAATATAGCGTCTTCAACAACACCCTATCGAAAATAAAACAATGTAGCCTAAGATAGAGAATAATAATCAATAAACTTATTGATCTTTTCTCAACAACACGCTATTGAAAATTGAAAGAATACAGTCTCTTGAACATGAGAGTATCGAAAATGAGAGAATATAGCACAAGCTAGGCAATAACAATTGACAAAAACTGCATAATGTCAACAATTTATGTGGATCATGAGAGGGATAATGACACAATATAGCCTTTCCAACAACACCTTCTTGAGAATGAAACAATATAGCTTAAGCAAGAGAACAATAATGAACAATGCCCAATGAAATCTAACACAAAGTGTATAACATTAACTATTTTATTATGTCACAACCATAGCCTAAAACATATGAATTATATTTGAATCTTATGTCAAAAACATAGAGATTTGTACATAAGATATATAAAATAAAACACAACAAGATGAGCCCTGGTTTCCACCCCTCCATATTGGGTCATGGAGCCTCATGGACTCTCACCAAACCCCCAAGCAAGAATATATGTTGTCCACCACTTTGATCAAGGGTCAAATGAATATTGCTTATTACAATCAACATAGAGTATATTAGGATCTATTTGTCTATTTGACCATTGTGACTAATTTTTCAATTAGTTCATCAAATTTTCCATTATAGCTGGAGTCTGCTTTGGAAAAATAACAAAAAAATGTGAAATTTAGTGTGGTGAACATCTATATTTGATAGAGAATATATAAATCGGGAGATTTAAAGAGTTCTATAATATATAGTACAAAATATGGAATACACGTGTAATGCAAGGGATGAAATAAGTAAAATTTAACCATACTTGTGCACGT
This sequence comes from Sequoia sempervirens, assembly GCA_007258455.2. Taxonomy (NCBI): domain Eukaryota; kingdom Viridiplantae; phylum Streptophyta; class Pinopsida; order Cupressales; family Cupressaceae; genus Sequoia; species Sequoia sempervirens. The sequence continues at coordinate 11,076 of VDFB02337868.1, forward strand.
GGTGGATTGCAGTAAGAAGACAAGAAAACAAGGTCTAATCTCCACCCTACCATATTGGGTCATGGAGTGCCGCACACTCTCACCAAACCCTCGAGTAGAACAATAAACTATCCACCACTGTAATTGATGGTAGAAGCAATGTTTCAACCATTGATGATGTTAAACAAAATCATTGAAATCTGCATTATGGCTAGAGTATGCTCTGGAAGAATAACAACAAAGTGTGAATTTTAGTGCAGTGGCCATCTCTAATTCATAGACAATATGTAAACTAGGAGATATCAAAGTTCTATATTTTATAACACATAATTTTCTATGTACTTGTAATGGGAGGAATGAAGTAAATAAAATTTAGGCATACCTGGTGCATGTCGCAGAAATGCAGTGTCAACATAAGAAAAGAATCCCCGATGTCCACCCTACCATATTGGCTCATGGAGCATCGCGTGCTCTCACCAAACCCTCGAGCAAGAAAATAAATTGTCCACCATTGGGATCAATGGTGAAAGTAATGTTTAGGCCGCTGCTAACTTAATACAAGATTTAAAGGCATAAAAAGGTCCATGAATGAGGATTGTTTGGGTTGAGTATGGTTGCAAACATGAAAGGATAATGTGAAGTTTAGTGTACTAAACACATACCATTGGTAGACGATAAATCAATCAGAAAATATAAAGACTTATACAATTCATAACAAATAATATGCAATGCAGTTGTAGTAGAACAATGTAAGTAAATAAAATCTAGGCATACCTTGTGCAGGGAATGGATTGGAGTATTGAGACAAACAAGGAAGCCTGCTTTGCAGCTTACCACATTGTGTCATCGAGCGTCATGGGCTCTCACCAAACTCCCGAGCAGAAAGATTAATTGTCCACTACTTTAATCAATGGTGAAGGTAATGATTTGTCACTTGAGAAAATTTGTTGAGTGGGAATCAATGTTGTACATTTTTAATAAATTGAGATGGAGTTGTGAAACAAGAAATGCAAGAAAAGATATATAGGCTTATGTTGTATAGAAATGGAATGTAGGTGAACGCCATACACCATGCAAATGTGCAATCATAAAGCTATTTAACATTTAGGAGATCTGTACACTGGATATGTGCATCTATATTTTAGTACACACATTTGCAATCTAAAATTCTTTCAATAATAAATTGACATGGAGTTGTGAAATAAGAAATGCAAGAAAAGATATATAGGCTTACGCTGTATAGAAATGGAATGTAGGTGAAGGCCATACACCATGCAAATGTGCAATTTTAAAGCTATTTAACATTTAGGAGATCTGTACACCAGACATGTGCATCTATATTTCAGTACGCACATTTGCAATCTAAAATGCTTTCAATGAAATATGGTTAGACACAAGGAAAATTTGAATTTTAGTACAACAAACATGTGTCAAATTAGTAGACAATATCTAAATGAACAAATATAAACAACTGTATAGTTAGTAACAAATAATATGTAATGTATGTGCAATAGAATAGATCATATAAACAGGATGCAGGCATACCTTTTGCAAAGAGGAGGAGACAATATGTGGAAAATTGCATATAATTGTCTTATGGCACCTGGCAATTTTATTCAGCTGAAATCATTGTTATCTATTTTTAAAAATATATACAGTCGTGGCATTTGTGACAAAGAATATTGGATGTAGTTGCAAAAGAAGAGATGGAAAGAATGACATATAGCCTTACCTTGTATACAAATGGAATATAGTTGCAACTCGAACACCATGGAAAAATTGTGAGCATGAAGGTATTAATAATTGTGAAGATTTGCAATAATAGCTGTAAATGTTTGCAATCTAAATTTGTTAGAATCTAAAATTGTTAGAAAGAAATGATTCAAACATAATAGCTTTGGAAGCAAAATTATTGGGTAAAGGGGAGGAAGCTATTGAGAGGAAAATTAAATATAGATAATAGTTTGGGAAAGTGGGGAAGAGGAATAGATCGATGTTTGTTGTTGGGTGCAAGGGGAAACACAAGGCAACAATTGAATAGCAAGTTCTCTTAGCAATGACTATAGAAGTAAAACCTTCAGAATATTGGCAATGTTGGATATTGCTGATATGTGGTTGTGATTTATGTCAACACTTTGGGCATTAATGTCTTTAAGGCTATATATGTCGAGGATATTGAGAAAATTGTAATAAGTTATAGGTTGTCGGTGATGCAGTGAAGTTCAGTATGGTAGCTAGTTCAACATATTGATAATACGAGGTTGTGGATTAAAGGGTTTGTTGAAAAGTATATCTAGTTTATCAAAATGAAGTTTCAGAGGTTCGCATGAAGATTTGATTGAGTTATGAGTATCTGTGTTCTGACAGTTGTTATGTTGCTTTAGTTGGTGTTCTTGAAAGAAGATGACGTGATTCTAGTAATTTGATTTGTTGTGGATGCTTCTGTGGTGATTCATGATGCTTTTGGATGTTTCTAGATTGTGCTCTATCTGTGTTGTTGGTTTGCATTGATCGTTGTGTTCGCGATTGGTGATATTCTTTTGTGAATTCATGTTTTTCATGATCGTGGCTGACAAGGTGATTGTAGCGTGTTGTGGATCTTCGAGGCATAATTTTTTAAGGTGTTTCGTGTTCAAGACATGTTTTGGATGACATTGTTTGGTGCGCATTGATAATTGTTTATTGATTTGGGTCGACAGTTTGTACACATTTTATATTTTGTTGGGTCGACATGTAGTTGATGTTATCCTTAGTTGTGGATATATATGATTGATTGTTTATACCATTTGAAGGCGCGGTGTGCAATGTGTGCTGTGTGTGAATAATGTTCTAATCTTTCAAAGGAAGAAGTAAAGTGTGAAGAAGAGTGAGCAGAAGAAAGTGTTTATGTGCTTAACCAGAACTGTAATCAAGCATTAGAAGATGTTATTTTCTCAGTTCAAAATCTTTTGGATGTAATATGAATGTGACTATAAGATAGTGAGTCTTCCTTTGGGCAGTAACCATTTTGTATGTGAGCAGTGAGCTCTAGAAAGTGTGCCTGAATGCATGTACATTCCCCATTTATAATACTTTTATACTTTTAACAGAGTATAATCTTGTGGATTAACCTCCACTATGGTTTTTCCCCTAACAGAGTTTCTATGTAAAAAAATCTTGGTGTTATGTGTGTTTTTGATGAGGTGATTGTTTATGCTTTCATGTTTGTATATTAGATCTGAGAATAAGTTTAATTTGTATAATTTCTATGACAATTGATTCACCCCCCTCTTAGTTGTCTACCCTTGTGTTGCCAATAATTGGTATCAGAGTAGGTTCCTCAGAAGAAGTTTAATAAGTTGAGGTGATCCGGGATGGCAACATATAAGAAGGATAGTCTGAGATTTGATGGAACTAATTATTCTATGTGGAAGACTCAAATGGAGTGTCATCTAAGATGCATTGGTGAACCTTACTGGACAATTACAAAGAATAGGTATATCATCCCACAGAATGGTCCTTCTACTGCAAGTGAGATTAAGGAGACCGAGTACAATATCAAGGCTAAGGAAGTATTGTTGAGTGCTTTGACTGATTCTGAGATGACAAATGTAATGGAGTTGAAGACTGCTTATGAGATCTAGAAAAAATTGGAAACTTTGTATGAAGGTGATACCCATGTGAAGATTGCTAAGCTGCAAAGCCTGAAAGGGAAATATGAAATGTTGAGAATGGATGAAGATGAAAGCATCACTTCTTTTATGTAGAGAGTGAATGAACTTGTGTGTAGTATCAGATGTGTTGGTGGAACATTGGAAGAATTAGAGATTGCTGCTAAAGTGCTCAGATACTTTCCTGTTGCATACAAACACAAAGCTATTGCTATTGAGGAGATTCAAATTGTGACAAATGTAACCAGAGACATTTTGATTGGTAAGCTTACTGATTTTGAGTTAAGTGAGTTTGGTGAATCTCTTCCTAAGACATAATCTGCATTCAAAGCTACTATCTCTAGAAAAGATAAGGGAGAAATTTCTTTTAGAAAAATGTCTAAGTATGAGCAAGAAATGAGAGAGATTGAAGAAGAGAGAAAACTAGACGAGCTTGAAGCACTTATTGTCAAGAGGGTAGCTAGAGGAGAAGGTAAGTATAAAGGGAAATTTCCTCTTAAATGCTTTTCTTGCAATAAGATAGGTCGTTTTGCCTCAAGGTGTTCAGAAAGAGTTCCTAAGCCAAGACCTAACAAGCCTAGATTCCAAAGAAAGTGTTATTATGCTACTGATGAAGGTGTGACAAATGATGAATTTAATAAAGGGAATTTAAGTGAGGATGAATGGATGTTTATTGCTATCAAGGAAAATGATCTAGTACCTACTGAATCTGATAGTTGCAAAAATGTGGGGAAAGCTCTAGCTGCCAGAGTTGAAGAAAAATATGAATGGGTGATTGACAGTGGATTCTCTCATCACATGACAAGTGATAAAAGTAAATTTGTGAGCTTGGAAAAGTATGATGGTGGTGTTGTAAGATTTGGTGATGACAAAGTTGGTGTAATCCATGGCAAAGGATCCATTTCTCTTGATGGTAAGCATAATACTGATGATGTTCTATATGTGGAAGGTTTGAAGCATAATCTCTTAAGTGTTGGACATATGGTTGACAAGGGAAACAATCTTCAATTCAAGAATGGAAAGTGTAGGATATTGGGGAGTTCCGGAAATGTGATTGCATCTGGTACCAAAAAAAAGTAATATCTTTCACCTAAAGGTAATATCTTTCACCTAAATGCTCATGTTGATGAAAGTTGGTTGTCGCATAGGAGAATGTGCCATGTAAACTTTGATAATATTATCAAGATAAGTTCTACTCAGGCAGTGAGAGATCTTCCTAAGTTGATAAAACCTACTAATACTATATGTAAGGAATGTTAGTTAGGGAAGCAAACTAGAGTTTCATTTCAGAGCAAACAACATTGTTCAAATGAAGTGTTGGAGCTTTTGCATACTGACTTGTGTGGTCCTTCTAGAATCAAAAGTTTACAAGGAGACAGGTATTTCATGTTACTTATTGATGATTATTCTAGATTGATATGGGTTACTTTCTTAAGGGAAAAATATGAAACTCTAGAGAAATTCAAGATTTTCAAGGCTATGGTTGAGATAGAGACAAGTCTAAAGATTAAATGTTTGAGATCAGATGGAGGTGGTGAATTCAATTTTGGTGAGTTTAATTCTTTTTGTGAAGAGCATGGGATAAAGAGATAATTATTTGCCCCGTGGACCCCTCAACAAAATGGAGTTGTGGAAAGGAAGAACAAGACAATTCAAGAAGCTGCTAGGACCATGATGCTGGAAGGAAATGTTCTGCATATCTATTGGAGAGAAGTTGTGAGTATTTTTGTTTACAATCTCAACCAAGTACATGTCAAAGGTGATACCGGTAAGACTCCTTATGAGCTATGGTATGGTCATAAGCCTACTGTTAGATACTTCAAAATATTTGGGAGTAAATGCTATATCAAAAGAGATGAAGATATAGGAATGTTTGATGCTAGAAGTGATGAAGGAATCTTTCTTGGTTATTCTACTAAAAGTAAAGCCTACCGGTGCCACAATAAGAGATTGAGGAAAGTAATTGAAAGTGCTAATATCAAGGTTGATGAAGACATAGTTAGACCATCCAAACATGTGGATATGATTCATATGATCAAAATGACAGTTCAGATAAAGGAAAGAAAGTTTAGACTCCAAATCAAGTTCAAAACATTTTGGTGAATCAGGAAAATCAAGAGGAAGGAACTAGTGAAAGTGCAGAAGTGAGATCACAAGAGCCTGAAGTTCAAGAATACCCTAAGACTCCAAGGTATGTAAGAATAAATCATTTAGAACATCAAATTATAGGTGATAAGAACAAAGGTGTTCAAACTAGAAGAAGAATTGCAGAAGAATAATGTTTGATCTCAAAGACTGAGCCTAATAGTGTCAACGGAGCTTGCAAAGATGAACATTGGGTGCAAGCAATGAAAGAAGAACTACTGCAAATTCAAAAGAATGATACATGGATTCTTGTTCCTAGACCTAAGGACAAAAATGTAATTGGAACTAAATGGGTCTTTTGGAACAAACTGAATGAGCAAGGCAAAGTTGTTAGGAACAAAGCAAGACTTGTGTGTAAAGGATATTCTCAGATGGAAGGAATTAAATTTGAAGAAACTTTTGCTAGGATTGAAGTTGTGAGACTATTTCTTACTTATGCTGCTTACAAAAACTTCAAGTTTTATCAGATGGATGTCAAGTCAACATTTCTAAATGGTGAACTGGAAGAAGTGTATATTGAGCAACCTGATGGATTTCAATTGACTGGTTAGGGAGATATGGTTTGACAGTTGAAGAAAGCATTGTATGGACTTGAGCAAGCCCCAAGAGCATGGTATGCTAGATTAGACAAGTATTTGTTGAAGCTTGGATTTAAAAAAGGTACTGTTGATAGTAATTTGTATTTCAAGATTGATCATGTTAAAGATTTGATTGTTGAAGTCTTTGTTGATTATATCATTTTTGGAGGAGATGATAGTTTGTGCATGAAGTTTGCTGATGAGATGTAGAGTGAGTTTTAGATGTCTATGATTGGAGAAATAAAATTCTTTTTGGGATTGCAAACTACTCAGCTAGGTAGAGAGCTCTTTATATATCAGTCCAAGTGTGTGAAAGAATTGCTAAAGAACTTTGGTATGGAAGATTCAAAGCCAGTTGGTACACCTATGGTGACTGGATGTAATTTGACACAAGATGATGATTCTCCTAAAATAAATCAAACTAGATACATATCCATGATTGGTGGATTGCTTTATTTGACTCAAGCTAGACTTGATATCATGAATGTTGTATGCATTGTTGCAAGATTTCAAGGTGATCCTAAGGAATCTCATGTGACAGTTGTGAAGAGGATTTTTAGGTACTTGAAGGGGAAAATTGATTTTGGCCTATGGTATCCTAGAGAAGATGATCTTACTCTGAGTGCTTTACTGATGTTGATTGGGAAGAAGATGTGAATGACAAAAAGAGTACTAATGGTGGTACATTTTTCTTCGGAAAGAAGTTGATTTCATGGTTAAGTAAGAAGAAAAATGCCATTTCCTTATCTACTGCAGAGGAAAAATACATTGTTGTTGCTAATAATTGTACTTAAGTATTATGGATGAAGCAGATGTTGAAAGATATCAGAGTTGTGTATGATGAACCTATTGCTATATTCTGTGATAATTCAAGTGCAATTAATATTTCTAAGAATCTGATGTTGCATTAAAAAACCAAGCATATATCTCTCAAGTTTCACTTTTTGAGAGAGAAGGTGAGTGAAAAGGAAGTCAGATTGGAGTATGTGCCCACTAAGGAATAGATTACAGATATTTGTACCAAGACCTTACCTAAGGATGCTTTTGAGTATCTTAGAGGGAAGCTAGGGGTGATTCCCCTCCTAATCATAATTAAGATGCATTGACTTGCATTAGTCCGTGCATTTCATAGTCATATCTTGTGATCCAAATTGATGTTGTGGTGGCTGCTACTCAGGGGGAGTAGTCAAATGTTCAAAAATGTGGTTCAGAGGTTGTGTGGAGAAAGATAATGTGTATCTTTTTCATTGATGTCAAAGGGGAGAAGAGTTATGTGAAAAATTGTGAGAGTTAAGGAGAAAAGAGTCAAAATCTAAGGGGGAGAAAGTGCTAAGAGAAAGTTGCGTTGATGGTGTTTTTCTAATCATTTGTTGCCATCAATGCCAAAGGAGGAGATTGTTGGATATTTTTGATATGTGGTTGTCATTGATGTTAACACTTCTGGCATTAATGTCTTTAAGGCTGTATATGTCGAGCATATTGACAAAATTGTAATAAAATAAGTTGCAGGTTGTTGGTGATGCAATGAAGTTTAGTATGGTTGCTAGCTCAGTATATTAATGATAAGAGGTTGTGGATTAAAGGTTTTGTTGACAAGTATATCTAGTTTATCCATATTAAGTTTCAAAGGTTTGCATGAAGATTTGATTGAGTAATGAGTATTTGTGTTCTGACAGTTGTTTTGTTGCTTTAGTTGGTGTTCCTGAAAAAAGATGATGTGATTCTAGTAATTTGATTTGTTACAGATACTTTTGTGGTGATTCATGATGCTTGTGGATGTTTCTAGATTGTGCTCTATCTGTGTTGTTGGTTCGTATTTATCGTTGTGTTCGTGATTGGTGATTTTATTTTGTGAGTTCATATTTTTCATGATCATGGCCGAAAGGGTGATTGTAGTGCGTTGCGGATCTTCGAGGCACAATTGTTTAAGGTGTTTCGTGTTCGACACATGTTTTTTTGGGTCCATACTATGTTTTGGCTGACATTGTTTGGTGTGCATTGATAATTATTTATTCATTTGGGCCGACAATTTGTACACATTTTATATTTTGTTGGGCCGACATGTAGTTGATGTTATCCTTAGTTGTGGATATATATGATCGATTGTTTATACCATTTGAAGGCGTGGTGTGTGATGTGTGTTGTGTACAAATAATGTTCTAATCTTTAGAAGACAAAAGTAAAGTGTGAAGAAGAGTGAGTAGAAGAAAGTGTTTATGTTCTTAACCAGAACTGTAATCAGGCATTAGAAGATGCTATTTTCTCAGTTAAAAATATTTTGGATGTAACCCGAATGTGATAGTAAGATAGTGAATCTTCCTTTGGGAAATAAGCCTTTTGTATTTGAGTAGTGAGCTCTAGGCAGTGTGCCTGAATGCATGTGCATTCCCCATTTATAATAATTTTATACTTTTAACAGAGTATAATCTTGTGGATTAACCTCCACCATTGTTTTTCCCCTAATAGGGTTTCCACATAAAAAAATCTTGGTGTTATGTGTGTTTTTGATGTGGCGATTGTTTATGATTTCATGCTTATATATCAGATATGAGAATAAGTATAATCTGTATAATTTCTGTGACAACTGATTCAACCCCCCCTGTCAGTTGTCTACCCTTGTGTTGCCAACAAGCAAAAGTGATTAGAACTGGACTATGGAGTGAACAAGGAAAAAGGAATAGTAGGAATCAAGGGTATTGTGAAAGCATTGAAATGAAAAGGAAAAGGAGAAGTGGTATAGTTACTGTGAAGAACAAAAATATTTCATCATGATGGGAATGCAGACAATTGTTGGAGGTGATCCTCTTCTTTGATTCGAAGCCCATTGTATTTGTTGGAATGTAGCCTAGAGTACATGTCAAAAGAGAAATGTGGATCTATGCGTATTCCTGCTATTGATTTAACACGAGAGAGAGTTGTGAATGTTAGTCCTTTGCTTTCTTTAGTTCCAATATCTATTGTAGCTTTCTCTAGTGTGAAGCCTTGAGATTTATGGATTGTTATCACCTAGGCCATTGTCAATAGGAGCTATCTTCAGCTACCTCGTGTGATTGGGATAATCGGGATGAATCTTGGATTGTCTTGATCCCATGCTAGACCAATGTAGTTCTGGAAGTCAACAACATATTCAGGCAGTTGAGGTGCTTTAACACCCCTAGCATATACAATAGCCTTCATTAAACCTAATGATCCATTAACTAGACCAGCTGCCACCCAAAGATTTGTTGTCAACATTACTTGTTGACCAATTGCAAGCAATATATTTGCTTGAAGCTGTTCATCATCGCCATAATCAAGTGTTTTTTTTTGGGAACATTCAACAACACTAATTGCAATTGGAACATTTAACTGTTGTAGCATTTTCCTATTGTGCAAAGCAACCAACCTATTTTTTGGGAATAAGTGGATAGCCTCATCAAACTCTTGGTTTTGCTTAGATGTAAGCAAGGATTTTGTTCGATTCATAAGAATTTTCCAATCAAACAGGGATGCCTGGAAATTTCTAATATTCATAAGGAGCGTACAAAACTGTTGTTGTGAATCAGATTGCCCATGCTGGCGAAAGACAGTGTCAAGCATGACAACAATATTAAAAGTGTGCTAAAGTGCCAACGCTATGGATCGAGAACCATAGATAGGTCTGTCCATAACAAGGGGCAGTTGTGCCAAGTCACCCATGAGTATAATAGAGACACCACCAAATGGCTACATATGTCTACCAGGGAATGCTAGCCGCAATCGACTATCTATTTTAAGCAACAACTTGGGGCCCAGGAAGCTCATTTCATCAATTAATATGTACTTAATATGTTTGAAGTCCTTTTGAAATATGGTCAATGGTTGTACTTTCAATGGATTCATATCTCTTATTGGTATCCAGAGAGTAGTATGCACTGTGGAGGCACAAATATTGTAAGTAGCAACACATGTCGGCACCAAAGCAAGCAAATGATTCATTTTCTTATTCAACGATGTATTTAGTGCTCTCCATATCTTGTCAATGAGGAATTATTTACCTATTCTAGCAATTCCTTGAATGATCATACGTAGTGATGGCGATGAAGACGGGCCAAGATGGTGTTGTTTAATGATATTCAAAGAAAGCTTTTTCCTAGGAGATAGTTGATGGCAAAGTGCAAGCATTGCAAATGAGCAAAGAGTCTCTTTAGCTGTATGCAATTTCCTTGTTGAAACAAACTATTCAGCAATGCTATGAAGATTCTCTAGAACATGGTGGTTGTCCCACCTGCAATGTAGGTCAAAGTCCCATCTACCCAAGAGTTGCAGTTGGTCAAAACAAATATTTTTTGTGGCACCAAGTCGAGAGAGCAAATACCATTCATATTCATCTGCTTGGAGTGAAGACTGCATAATATCAGTATCACTATCACTACCCTCCCCATTGGCAGGGGGACAATAAGTCTATTGACATGCCAAGTGTCATAGCCAACAACATAAAATAGCCTCCAATTCCATGTTATGCTTTCTCTTGTAAGGCCTATGTTAGCCTCAACATTTCAAAAAGGTTTGTATAGTAGCAATTCTGACCAACAAAATGTTTTGAAGGCATCACTTTGTTCTGGTGGGATGGTCTTGAAAAGCGAGTAAACAATAATGATAGCAGGTTGTGGATGAGCATGCCAAGCTACACCTTTGCGATTTTTCTAATATGTATAAATTTGTGCAGAATGAATAAGGGATATTGTCTCCATTTCAGCTGGTCTTTGCATGTAGGAATGAATATAACCACTGGCAAGCTCGTCACCACTATCAACTATTTTCAAATGATGAAATGTTTGCTTGCTAACGTTCAAAGATAAGAAATGTCGACTTGAGATGACAAGGGGCAACTTTTGCAGCATATGGCATGTTTCTTGTGCACCAATGTCATGATCAACAACCAAATTCATCATGAATTTTTGGTAGACAAGCAATGCTTTATCCCCAGATGAATTTGTATTTGCAAGCCTCTACAAGATATCAATGTAACTTTCATATTTTTTCTCAGACTTTGATGCATATTTGGAAATGTAGTTTAGTATAATTTGTCTAGAAAATACTGGCTGGAAATCAAAATTTGCTTTCCAAATTACAAGAATCTCAGGGTTGTGGATATTAACATGCTCATCATTTCTCGTTGGTTTATACAATTTGTTCAATTCATTGTCAATTCCCAATGTCGAAGATGGTTGTGTATTCCATGGACCTTTGTAGCGACATTATAATTGGTGGCCTTTTTTCCTAAGGCAGGTGTATTGAGTGCACTTGGTATGCCTTTGCACCGTGTTCAACAACTGTTCATAGTCCACCATTGGATCCATGGAAGAAATTTGTGTAGTATTAAGCAAGCATGGGTCCTCCAAAGCTGAGTGGTGGATCCTTAATATTAGCTACTCCGGGAGATGAGGGTTCCATGCTGAAACATAGCGATCAAAGAATTTTTTTGCTAGCTAAAGCTCATGTGGGTTGGACCAATCAAGCATGTCCATGTTTTGGGGCATTTGGGAGCCACAAGAAACCGTGTACATGTGCTGACCTGCGATGTTGCCACTCATACCTATACCAATAGTCCTTTGAGTGGAAAAGTATTTCAATAACCTCTTCATGGAAAATGGTGAATCACAAGTGCATGTACAAGGTTGTTATGTGTGGGTTATGTACAATGTTCTTTGTGAAGCATCTCCAGGAGCATGGAAAATCCAAATGGGCATGAGGTTCAATCACCCTATGTAGATTAGGCCATTTTGTATCTGCAAAGCTCAAAGTGAAGAAAAGAGTTGGTGTACCAAGCTGGTGGATCATTGTTGCAAGCTCTTGTCAGCACTTGGCCCAATATGAGCGTGTTCCTCACAAGGATGCACCAAAGTGAACAAGTCGGTTTGCTATTTGGGTATCTGGTGTCTTTTGAAGAAATTGTCGCAAAGCAATAACATACTTCATGATTCTTTCCTCCAAGTTTTTTTTCATAAAAACTGATGTTGATTGTTGGCTTCGATGTCTCATTATCAAATTATAAAGGTAATATCTAAATCTAACATTCCTCCCAAATCTATTATCGTAGTATCTCATCAAGTGCAAGGCATATTCATGTAAGTGAATTTGTATGGTTCTCGATTGTAGGGGCATTGCCATGTCAGTGGGGAACAAGATTGGAAAAGCAATGCTTAATAACCCTTCTGTATTATATTCATTGATACGACTAGAATTTATTTCAGGCCAACACAAGGTATTTTGACTACTGTCTTTAATTTGTAAGGAATCTCTAATTTCCTACAATTCTCGAGGAGGGTTGGGCATCAATGGAATAAATTATGACGAGTACTAAAGGTCAACTCCCTCATCAACAACACTTTCTATAGTTGCCATTGGTTTAATTGGGTTATGCCTCGGTTCTTCCATTATGTGCAGAAGATCAGAGATGTCAGTACTTGTAGAAGACAAAAAATTTAAAGCATCACAATCTATTGCAACATCACTATATAGTATGGGTCATTCTCAATTTTATATATTAATGTAGCCATGACATTATGTTTGTCAACATAGCAATCATAGTTTGTCCCCTAAATGCCAATTCTTTGTACAATCATGACTTCAAGATCATGTAGACGATGCGACAACAAAGTTGCAATGGCCGTGATGTCTTGTGGGAAGCTTATAGTATGGCCACTATATTTGTATTGGCCTCCTCTATCATGGATTACTTGCAAAACTGGAGCAACTCTGGCTATAAGCATTTCTTCGATTTGAGTAAGCTTTGCAAGGATGGATGGTTGTGGCCCTGGATCTATTTTTTGTTAGGCTAAATCTATGGACACCTTTTTTAGAAGCACAATGAAAACACACAATGCTAGTGCTGCATGCTTAGATTCTCATGCTGACATAGCTCTCATTGCAAATAAAATAAATTTTCAATTCAAACAAAGCATCAATGCACCGACGGAAGGACTGCATAGCATTGCAGAAAGTTTCACCAAACATGTTGCTTGAGTGGTGGGTTTCTGATGATGCAGATGGCAAGGCATGCCTGGCAAGGGTTTGCAACGGTATACAACCAGGTATTGTGGGGGCAGATTCACTGTGATGGTTGTGTTGTAGCTACGAAGGGGTGGGAGTTGAGAGGGGTGCAACAACGAGCAAGTCTTACCGACGAGCTTACTTGCAATGGTGATGTCCCTAGTTGGGCATGTGGCACTAAGCTAGGTGGTTCTAGAGCACATCTTTGTTGCAAGTACTTGGCTCACCAACCTGCACAAATATGGTCTTTGTGGTGTGCATAATAAAGCTAGTTTCTTTGGCATTTTATTGCCTTTTATGATCCACACTCGATGTAGCATTGGAACTTGAAGAAGGATGTGAAGCCTACAGTAATAATATTAAGGAAATAATAAAATGGTTGCAAAAACCAAGTTAAAGGGCAATGGCATAACTAAAGCGGTCAAGCTAATTGAATATGCAACAAAGTAGCCAAAGGCAGATATCAACACTCAATAATAACCTATGGAAAGAAATATAAACTATTAACATGAACTATTTTACTTTGTTTGAACCAATAACACAATATGCAAGCCATAAAGGAAACAATATTGGTTTGAATAGTGGTCTAGATGGAAGACTCACAAAATAGAGCAATCCATAGTAATAAAGCCATGCACAAAGAAGGGAAAACGCACACATGGCACAATTTTTTTTTCAATAATGCTTTATGGAAAACAACCAAAGCATACATATATGTATATGTATACATAAATGTATGTATCCATATGCATTGTATTTAAAAGTGCTTTCAAAATCCAACTAAAAGAACAAGAATGCGACCAATGAACAAATAGCTAATACAAAATGAAACAGACGAAAGGAATGCTTGGCTTCCACCCCAGCATATAGGGTCATGAAGCCTTGTGAACAATATCATTGGACAAGTGGCTAATTCAAAATCAAATGCATTTATTGCAATACTAAATTTTCCTATGGATAGGAATTAATGGTAACACTATGCATTGACAAGACTTATTTTCAGCAAAGCATTTTTAGTGTTAAACCATGTCGCATATACTAGTAAATTGTCAAGTATAATGATACATAGTTTAATAATAAAATACTTTTTCTGAAAAAGAAGTCTCGTCAATGGTATGAGCTCAAGTGTGTCCATAAATTTTTGCCCTGTGATCAATCATGAAATGAATGTTGCTTATTACTCCCAATATAGCACCTTTCATTTGAACAGTTATTTTTTCGAGCCTAGAAGGGATAATACCCAAGGCATCACAATTGAAATTATACATTGCATGCATATATACATATTTCCTACTTGCAAATATAAAACCATGGTGCAGGGGAGGGAAAAATTAGAAAATAAGAAACACACATGTAGATAAATGCTCTTCCCTATAGTCACTTATTGACAATAACCAAAGTAAACATTTATGGAAATATGTCTGCAAATGTATATATGCATATGCAATCTGTTTTCAATGGAGCGTGTCATGAATGGAAGGTACGATGCACTCTTTAAAGAAGAGTGCACTGTTGCTACTGCCTATGGTCATGCATCGTCCCTTCCTTCATGACACTCTCCATCTAAAATAACTTCACATTTTTTATTTCACATGCACATATACATATACATATACATATACATATACATAGTACAATGAAGACAAGAATGTGTTTGCAAACACCAGATCAACAATTCACGGGTTTTGCTACTTGGAAATATAAAAGGATGTGTACGCCAGCTAAAAAAGCAACAATGCAACAAATCAATAGACATGTAACACAAAATGAAGCAGACCAAAGAAATACTTGCTCTCCACCATACCATAGTGGGCCATGGAGCCCCATGGGGTCTCACCAAACCCCTGACCAAGAACATACATTTCCCACCAGTATGATCAATGGCGAAACCAATGCTACTTACTATGCTTGATATAGAACCTTTCACACTAACAGTTATTACTAAGACATCACAATCAACAATATGCATTAGATGCATATCTAGCAATTTGCTAGTCGTAACTATAAAACATGGTGCAAAAGTAAAAAATTAAAAAATTAGAAACATGCACATTCACAAATACTTTCCCCAATAGTGATCTGTCGACAACAACCAAAGCATACACATATGTAAATGTATTTGCAAATGTAGCTATACATATGAAATGTTTTCAATGGAGAGTGTAATGAATGGAAGGTACAATGTACACTTTAAAGAAGAGTGTAACGCTGGTGCTCCTATGGTTGTGCATCGTGCCTTCATTTGTTCCAGTCTCCATCTATTAAAACTTTATGTTTTCCATTGCACATGCATATATACATACACATATACATATACATATACATATACATTTACATATACATATATTGCAATGAAGACATAAATATGCTTGCAAACACCCAAACAAAACAAAACAAGATGTACTGTCCACCCTACCATATTGGGAACACATTTTTTTGAGTGCACACGCATATATACATACAAATATACATATGCATCAATTTTAGAGTTTTCTAGTGCCAAGAGAAAGGTGGTGAGCCGCTATTTTGTTTTGGTAAACTTTGGTTGGAATTTTCGTCAGCCTTCCCAGTTTTTTAGCTCTCTAGCGCTGGGGAAAAGGTGGTGGATTGTTTTTTGATTTACGTATATGCATACTCAAAATGTATACATGCATATAACCATGTCCACAAACACCCACAACATAGCTAAACAACGACTAGCAAATATGAAATGAAAAACAACAAAACAAGGCCTACTCTCCACCCTACCATATTGGGTCATGGAGCCCCATTGGCTCTCACCAAACCCTAGAGAAAGAACATAGATTTTCCATCACTTTTATCAATGGTGGAAGCAATATTTCTCATCACACATAACATACATCCTATCATTGCAACAACTCCTTTTGTGAGGCTACAAGAAATAAGAACCTAAAAGGTACGCTTAACAAATATGCCAACAAATACAATCCAACTAATACGCCAAAAAGTAGAATCCAACATCATGCATTGGATGCATATGTAAGAATTTGTTTTTTGGAAGTACACAAACTAAAAGAGTACATGTAGAAATGTATGTGCATGGAATTAGATGTAGACAATATAGATATATAGATGAATGGAAACTTATACATATAGATACACAGTGATATTGTTGGAAAGGCCAGTTGGACTTCAACCTTCAAAGAAGCTCGCAATCTTGGCTCATAGCTGTGAAAGGAGGTAAAGCCACATAAGAACACCCAACAATTCCTTATTGAAAATTGCAAAGAGTTTTGCTATCTCTGCTCAAGTTTTTGAATAGCAAGTGTTGTCACAACCATTGCCACTACACAAACACAATAGAACAGTAAATCTTGATGCCAAGAGGATGAGCTTCTGTGAAGGTGCAAGTCCAACTGCCTGTTGTGAAGTTTCTCTGAAGGTGGCTACAACATATTTTCTATTTTTTGCATGGGCCAATGACTCCAAAACCAATACAAAAGTTTTGGCAATGGCACTAATAATCAGAGTGATGCAGAATGCATGTGCCATATGTACAGATATCTACGTATGCGAAGGAAGCACAAAGCCATGCATATTGGGAGAACCCTTTGGAATATTGTTTCACTTGTGGTTCGTAGGTTGTTGCAGGCTATATTGCTTGATCTCTATTAATGCACTCTTGATTGTTTCAAATTTTGATAAGCTAATGTTGAGAAAAGACATTCTTTGTAAAAACAAATATTGTTTAATCTATGGTCCACGTTTTATGGCTATCATTTTGCAAGGGTATGTTACTGTGAATCTTTGTGTTTGATGGCTTTATCCATTTGGCTCGCCGTTGAAACAAATATTGTTTGATTTATGGCATCTGTTTTGTGGCTATGGTTGTAATGGAGTAAAATAGTTAATGTTATACAGTTTATTTTTTATTACACTAGGTATTGTTGATTACTGTTCTCTACCTTAGGCTATGCTATCTTTTTTTGAAAAAGATGTTGTTGAGAATCCCATATTGTTTTAATTTTCTATCAGGTTCTGTTGAGGAAAAACAATATAATTTCACATGGCCTTGCCATTGCAATTTTTTTTTTTGTGTGTGGGATTTTGTTTATTCCTTCAGCTTTGTAGCTATGCCTGAAAAGGAATTACATTGTTAATACTATTCAGGCTTTGTTGATTGTTGCTATCTAGTTTGGCGTATATTGTCTAATTTTCAATAAAGTGTAGTTAAAAAGGTTGTATTGTTTGAATTTTCCTCAAGGCATTGTTCTCAAAAGACTATATTGTTTGTTAAAAGCAATATTGTTTCATTTATGGTTGGCATTCTGTGGCTATTGTTCTGCATGGGTTTTATGTTTCACTCCATCAAACATTGTTAATTATTGTTCTCTGGCTTATGCTACTTTATTTATATATATATATGTATATGTATATCTATATCTATATATACATATACATATATAGATATATATATTTCTTAAGTTAGTATGTATATATATATATATATATCTATTTATGTATATGTATATGTATATGTATATACATATATACATATATATAGATATATATTTCTAGCCTATCGGTGGCCATGTAAAAGGTGGTGGAGGTGGTTGCTAGATACCTTGGGAATAGAATGGCGCATTTCACACAACATGGATAGAGAATGCCGCTAGAATTGAATGCTGGTTCCCATCAACATCAATTATTGTATGGTTTGCATGTACTAGCAATGGGTGTAATAACACCTGTCATTTAACGCTTCGAGGAACAAAACGAATGTCTGGGGAATTTTTGATAAGGCATTGTTTGGTGTCGTTATGTTGCTATACGTGCTATCAAATCCGTTAGCAAGGAAGGTAAGCTTCTGTGAGGTTGCTAGCTCAGTCAAGCTTTGTGCAACTTTTACGAAGGTGGGTAGAGGTTATTTTGTGTTTTTTGCATGGGGCGATGGTTGCAAAGCAAAAGAAAAGTGTCACCTATGATAATATTTTGCCCATTTTTGTGTAGGAAAGCTAGCGAGAAGAGGTGTGTTTCAAGCAAGTGGGAAGAGGTGTATGTTGGGAAAACCCTTAGCAATAGTATTTTATTTATGGTTTGCAGTCTGTGCCAGGCCATATTGTCTGATTTGCGACAAGGTACTATTGATTGTTTCAAATTTTGATTAGCTGTTGTTCAGAAAATACTATATAGTTTCTAAAAACAAAGTATTAGCTCATATATGGTTCACAATTTGTGTGTATGGTTTTGCATGGATTCAATATTGTGAATTTTTGTGGGTTTCAGTTTATGGTTTTCATGTTCTGGCTACGGTTGTAGGACTGGAGAAATAAGGCAGTGTGGAAAAAGCTAGCCGAAAGAGGTTTGCTTTAACCAAGCAAGAAGAGGTGCATATCAAGAAAACCATTTGCCATATTGTTACACTTGTGGTCCATGGGTTTTAGCAGACTATATTGTTTTATCTGCAATAAGGTATTGTTGGTTGCTTCAAATTTCGATAAGGTGCTGTTGAGAAAAGCCTATATTGTTTGTGATAAAGACTATTGTTTGGTTCAAGGTTTGCGTTTCGTGGCTTTGGTTTTGCATGGGTTTCTAACAGTGATTTTTTGTGTTTTGTGGGTTTCTCCACCTAGGTCAGTGTTCAAACCAATATTGTTTGATTTATGGCTTCTACTTTGTGGTTATGGTTGCAATGGAATAAAATAGTTAATCTTATACACTTTATGTTATATTCCATTGGGCATTGTTGATTATTGTTCTCTTGCTCTAGCTATATTGTTTCATTTTAGAGAAGGTGTTGTTGAGAAGGCTGTATTGTTTCAATTTTTGATGAGGTTCTATTAACAAAAGAGTATATTTTTGTATGGGTTTGTTACTGTCAATTTTTTGTGCGTCTCTCTTCAAGGTTCGCATTTTGTGGCTATGGCTTTCCATCAGTTTGTAACTATGTATTTTTGTGTTTTGTAGGTTTCCGCTTCTGGGTTGATGTTCAAACCAAGGGTGGCTGATTTATGGCATTTGTTGTGTGGTTATGGTTGCAACAGAGTGAAATAGTTAATCTTATCCAGTTTATGTTTGTTTCGATTGGCAACTGGGCATAGGTTTCTTACTGTGATATTTTGTTTGATGCCACCATTAATTACAATGGTGGACAATATATTTTCCCTATATGCAGATACATATATATGTTATAGTGGGTGCAAATAATATTCATACACATGGATCCCTATGTTTATTCTATTGCTACATTTTCTAAATGGAAAGCTCTATTACAAGTGCCAGATGCAATATTTATGCCACCGTTCATGAAGTGTAACAACTCACATGCACGATGGGTGGTTACCCCCTATTTGTGTGAACTTTGGTCAGAATTTTTGCCAGCCTTCCTGTCTTTTGAGCCTTCAATAAAGCTGGTGGATATTTCTTAATTTTTAAATTGAAAGCATTTGGTGCGTCAATAAAGAAGGTCAGCAAAATTAAACATTGGTTCGCATTAGGCCTAATTGGTGTATGGTTCTCATGCGTTCGCAATGTTTGCAAAGTAATAAAATAGTCAATGTTCTTGTTGAAGCATAGTTGTTACCTGTCTAGACCTCAATAAGGGTTTGTTACAATGGAAGGCTATATATCAAGTGTGAGATGGAACATTGATCAAATTGCTATTGAGGCCTAGACAAATAACAACTACCTTTGAAATCATACAAAAATAGCCAACAATAACCCATTGTGAAGAACATGTACTATTTTATCACTTTGCAACCATTCCTACTGGATAGGAACAATAGAACAAATAGAAATCGTAAGTAACTTTGAAAAGAATAAGCATATCAAGCAGTATATATGAATGTTGTTTGCATTTGATTTCACATAGATGTCTGCAAACAGGGATGAATGATGTGGGTCTCTAATTTCACAAACATACATATCTGTACATGGGCTAACTAAAATGAGCAAGAACAAAAGAAGGCTTGTTTTCCACCCTATCTTATGAAAAGAATAAGCAGAGCAACAAATATATACGAATGTTGTCTACATCTAATTTTACATACACACATATCTATAGTGGAAAAAAGAGGAATAGAAGACTACAAAAGAGAGACATAATTTTTTTCCATGCACATATCTCCAAGCAAAACATTCGTACATATACATTCAACACATGGAATTGATGTTTTTGGAGTTGTAAAACAAATTCCACATCAATATATATGTCTTGAAAGTTAACTACACATATATACACATTGTTGATTGTTGTTGAATAGTTGGAAAAACTATTATTTCATCTATGATTTGCATGTACTGGGTATGGGTATTGTCCAAACATAGCTTTGGATACATATATGTGTGTATAGATTTCCCTTTCTAAGTGTATATGTAGAGTTTTTTATTACTTCTAGTCAATTACTTTGGTAAGTTTTAAATCCAAGCTATTATTGCAACCATCCCCAATATATGGAGCCCATACATGAAACAACGTTTCCATGAGAATTCTCCAAACAATAAACATGGTGAGGAGTATATATCAATGTTGCCTACATCTAATTTCACATACATACATATTTGGACAAAGCAAAAAAGAAACAAAATGCAAGAAAACAAACACATATTTTTTTGTGCTTATATACTTGCAAGCAACAAAATGCTACACATGAATCCAATGCATGCAATGTATATATATGAAGCTCAAAAACAAAAGTATATATAAATATGATGTTAGATGTAGATATATATGCATTCTTGATTGTTGTTAAATAACTTCTAACACATTATTTAATTTATGGTTTCCATGTAGTGGTGAAAGCTGCAAAGCAATCAAACAGTCCACATAAACACATATAATAAGCAATATAATAGTCGACATATATGCACACAAAAATATTTAGCATTCTGAAGTCACCAAAGCAATTGAACAGTCTATGCCATTTACAAAAAGGCATTGTTGATTGCAAGTCTGTAGCCCTAGCTTATAACCAAAGTTAGAGCATGACAACCAACAACGCCTTGCAGAGTACAATTGAAATTGACAGTCTCCTAGCCAACTAGCATCCCTCCCCGTATCACAAAACTTTCAGCGGCCATGTAAAAGGTGGCTGAGGCGGCTGGCATAGACTGAGAAGCTATAGAACAGTAGTCAACAATTCCTTGTAAAAAACAACATAAATTGTATAGTGTTGCAACCATCAACACAAAATAAAAGCCTTCAATGAGACAATCATGATTTCAACAAAGACCTAGAAAATAATTTTTCCAACATGAACCTATCAATAGATGCAAGAAAAAATATAGATAAGTTTAAATCTAGGCACATATGCTTGTTACCTAGGAAAATGAAATAAACATCACTTGACACAGCTTGTGGGAGCAACATTACTTTATGTATGGGCTGCATATTTTACCGACGGGTGGAATAATAGGTTGCATTGAAAACTCAACTCAGTAATTCAAAACTTTAGATTATTTTCAGCTAGACATTGTTTAGCGTAGAGCTACACTTTCAACTGCACAACGTACATAGTCACCCACATCTATACTTCACAATGCAAGTACATATATATATATAGCATTAAATGCAATAATGCCTATAAACAAGTCTATAATTATCACTGGACGTTCCATAGGAAATATTACAACAAAAAAAAGTTATATGCAAGGCCACTAAAATGGAAGACACACAAATAGCTACAGATAGATTGCTCCCAAATAGCCAGGAAACAAAAATGTGAAGGCCACATAAATACCTCAAATATAAATAAGTCAGACTATACACCAGAAGGGATGCAAATGCAAGCAAAGCATGTTTTCATTTTGCTAAATGCACATGGAAAACAACCAATACAAGTGTCAGAAACAAAAAAAATCAAGGAACAAACTTATGGGATCGGTGTCGGAGGGTTGTCGATCAACCTGGGGAGAGCTAGAGTCTACTGACATTGCTGGGGCTGCTCTTTGAAAAAGACAGAGCTGCAACGCATGTGACTGGCCACAAGCTCTATCACGACAACAACACGACAATGGGTGATCCCACAAAGCTGGTTTACAATTTTTGGGAGATTCTAATTTTTGCTGAAATCACATATTTTTAGAAAATATAATGATTTAAGCCTTAAAAATTTTCATTTAAATCATTCCAATTGAAGAGGGTTTGATCAAACTACCTTAGATCGAACCCCCTTGGATAGAACTCGGCTAGTTTTAAACCATACCTATAACGAAGTCTCCTTTACACCTATCAAAATGTTGATAAAAAATCACTTTTGATTTACCTTTTGGGGATCAAATGAATTCATTTAAAATTTATTTTTTGTAAGTATGTAGTCCTTATTATAAGCTTCCCAAAAATATAATTTTAAATAAATTTAATTTTATTATTATATTTATTTTTTATTTCTTGTGAATGTAGGTTTTTCAAAAATCAAGCTCTTTGTTTGCACATGTGGAAAAATAGAAGATTATCAATTTTTTTAAAAATAGAGTGCACCAGATATTTAAGTCCTTGATCCAACCCTTTTTTTTTTTTGAATTTGGATACATACAAAAAAAGTTATGTGTTATATGGTCTACCTATGTATGAATTGTAATTGGTTTGACTTCAAAACTTGATTAAGGAAAAAATATTCAATAAAACACTATCTAACCAAGTGGAAGCACTATATATTGAAGTTACAAATCTAAATTCGAAAGAATTATAATTTTATCTTTCATGGAAAAAAAGTTGTGCGTTATACGGTGAGCATCACTCCTTAAAAATGTTGTTTTCTGAAAAAAAACTAGTTTTCAAGGGAGATGGAAAAAGAGGTGCAATCTGATTCCAAAAAAATTGAAAAAAATATATTTAGAATATACAGACAAAATTTCACGAAACTCTAGTTTGCATCATCTTCAAATTCCTCACGGTTTAGCCGCTATAGGTGCCCGAAAGTGAAGATTTAGTTAGAAAAAATTATTTCAGTGTCCAGTTTGGCCAAAAATTGTAAACCACTATTGTGGGATCACCCCAACCAAAGATTCAATTAAACCAAGAAAGGCTAACGAGCTTTGTTCCCAATTTTTAAATTACAAACTTTTTTACATTTCAAATTTTTTGTCGGGACATTTAGAATATGACCGAAAACAAATAATATAAAAAAGGCACATTTACATAACTCTTCATAAATGATTTCAAAAACAATCTATGTTCCCCTAAGACAACCAACCTAGAACATACATTGTCCATCAGTGCGATCAATGGTGGCATCAATGTTCCATATAACAACAAAAATACAACTTGTCATTTCAAGAATGTCCCAACATAAATTAACATAGCAATGACTATGTATCAATGTTATTTGCATCCACTGTGACATACATACATGTCTACACATGGGGTAGGAACGAATTTCTAATTCATGCCCTTCATTTTGTCACCATGGTTATAATGCTAAAAAATAGTGAACACTATATAGTTTATGTTGATTTCCATAAGGAATTCTTCATTTTTATACTCTAGCCTAACCTACATTGTATCATTTTCAAAAAGGTTTTGTTGAGAAGGCTATATTGTTTCAATTTCAGATAAGGTGTTGTTTAGAAAAGGTTGTATTGTTTGTTAATATCAATATTGTTTGATCTATGGATTGCATGTATTCATTTTGAAACCATCACCCAATGCAAAGAAACCAAAATAACCTCCAACCATCTTCACATAAGCTTTTTAGTTATTATTTCTCCTAGAATCAAGAAGGACTTGTGGCATTAATAGCCTGTATCTTAAGTGTGTCAAGAAAGATTGGTTTCACCATTGATGAAAGTGTTGGACAATGTATGCTCTTTCTCGAGGGTTTATGTTTTAGGTTATGATAGCAATGGAATAAAATAGTTAATCTTATACACATTGTGTTAGATTCCATTGCCCATCGTTGATTATGACTATTTCATAATACTGTTTGCTGCATCTAATATTGTATATGTATCTATTTATGTTGATAGTTGAAATGAAATCAGTTGGTATGAAAGTCAAGAATGGCTTCTGGATAACAAGACTAACTCTATAATATTAACTATTTTATTATGCATTGCAAATGAAAGTATATAGCTAAAGGTAGAGAACAACAATTAACATTGCGTTATGGAAAAAAAATAGACTATTTTAATATATTGCAACCATTTGCACAAAATGGAAGCCATAGATGAGACAATATTAAATTTTCCTGTGTGTAGATTTGTATGCATGTAAAAGTAGATGTGAGGAATTTACATATGTACTCTTCCCAATGTTTATTATTTTCTGAAAATAGTTATTTGTTTGAACTTTAACAGGGCATACTTCAAATGATATACTTTATATTAACTGTTATATACAACATTGAAGCCTTTTTCCTAATTATTTCTTTTTGTTATACAATTTGATGGAACCCTCAAAAAAAAATTCCTTGTTCCATGTTAAAACCCTTATTGCATTTGGATATAGGGTTGATATCTACAAAATCTTACAGTGTTCTATTGGGCCATTGACTCCCTATTACCCGTTGCCAGTTATTTTAATGCATCTTTAGTCATTCATTGTCACCTGGTAACCGGTCCTTCTAGCCTAGGTTCAGACCTTTCTATTTTATAAAATTGAGTAAGGATCTTTGGGCCCTTACATCCTTTGCATTTTGTAACTTATAAGTTTTCGAGTTAATTATTATCCTAGGGATTCCCCTTCATTAAAAATGACTAATAAGCATGTGCTTAAAAGGTTCCCACTTATGTCCTGATGGCCTTCATATCTATATCGCTCATGGCTGATTTATTCATTGGTTCATACTTTGAATTAGCGACGAGCGACGAGCAATGGATTGATGTTTTCCCTTTAATATCTCTCATTGCTAATGGCTTTTAAGCTTTCAAAATTGTAATAGCGATGAGTGATACTTTTGTCTTTATGTTCTTATCATTCATCGTGGATGGCCATAAAAAGATAAACTTGGAATAGGGATGAGCGATGTGATGTGATTTCCTCCTGTATATTGCTTGATCGCGGGTATGTCTTGAATGTAAAGTCTCACATCAATGATACACGACATTACAAAAATTGTAAATCTTCTCATCGCTAATTTCTTACAAAATATATGAGGAGAATTAGCCATGAAATAAGGCCATATGTTATAACTTCATTGCTCATTGCAAATTTGTTTTAGAACTTGAGTTCTAAATTGGCGATAAGTGATGGATGTTCTCTAAAGGATTTTTCTTTCGCTAATGTGATATGATCATATGAGCGATGTCTTTTGTGATGTTTGTTTCATGCAGGTTGTATGTGTCCAATTCTGGGCTATCACAACATCTCTTGTCGTAGATAGAATCCTTAGTACAAGGTTTGAATTAACGATGCGTGACAGGAGGATAAGTGTGACCAATGATCAGGCCATAGAACTAGGGGCTAAAGACCATCATTAGGATGTCTACATCATTGATAGAGTGGGGCAAAGACAAAGTAGATCAGCGACAAGCAATGGTCACTGCATGGAACACGCTACATGGAAAAATCCTAAAGATTTAGCATAAAGCAAATGGAAAGCAGCGAAAAGACTAAAGAACCATTGATAAAGTTTTAAAGTAGGATAATCCAATGGATTGAGAATCACCACATAAATAGTTTCATCAAAATTTAGGATCAGTGATGAAGTGATGAAGTGTATAAAGAAAGTTTTCCTCTAAGAAAAACTAGTCTTATGTACTTCGTCGATATTAATAAAAGCACAAATTAGGTTGGTGATACATGCTGATTGATAGATCACAACACTTGAGCTGGCATCATTGTTTTCTATGAGAAAGTTGCTAAGGACATAAAAAACAAAAGGCTCATATCACCATGGATGAAGTTTTAAGTGCTTTAAAAGCAACGACTTAGATTCAATCTTGAGTTGTAAGTTATCAACTTGCTTGCGTAAGGAGATTTCGAGTCATTAATCTTGCATGCTTCAAATTGCCTATTTAATGCAGATTACTTGATTGATCTTCCATGTCATAATTATTTTTGCAATGAATGAGGGTTGAAGGCTGATAAAGAAGAGTGTGGGAATTGAATTCTCTTGAGAAGTGTGTAGACATTCTAGGCAAGTAGGTCTGTCATGATGATTTGAGAGTCTGAGCGGTTGAGTTTCTTTGAGCTTAAGGGAGGCATTGAGAATAAAAGTGGAATACATGGAGCTCTTGATATGCCAAAAGGAAGAGTAGGATTCAAGAAATTCAAGGAGTATAGTACCAAGGAAAATTACCATCCAAGAGAGCAGATAGTTTCAGAAGAATTAGTAAAACACAGAGAGAAGAGGATGGTGAAATATAAAAAGAAGCCAAGGATAGAGAGTGACCATTGTAAGGCCTATTCGAAGGAATGCAATTTTCCATGTGAGGTTTCTAATAACCCTTCAAACAGTGAGGGTGACACTGAATCAGAGGGTGATTATTATGCCCTCTCCCTGGTACTATCGAGGAATCTTGACGAAGAGGTGGTGACAGTTTCTCTAGTCCCACCATGAGCAAAACATGGGCGAATACCCTTTGAGGTTGATGACTCAGAGTGATGATTGCGCCCTATTTTTGTTTTTGATGAAACCATGCCCTTTCTGTTAGGATTGTCCTATTCAACACTCATGTGATTTCTTATTTCATGTGCTGAGGTGGAATGTTTTCGGGCTAGTATGTAGAAGAAGTTCCAGACTAGCTAACCTTGGCGGTGCGCATATTGTATCCAAACGATATACAGGTTTGTGTTGGAGCTGCTATTGGAGAATATTCTTTGGTCAACAAGGATGAGGATTCAACATGGTTACAACAAACTCTACCTTTTGAGGAGCTGGCATGTCTTCATTTAGGGAATGTGGAATGCAATCTTTTACTCTTCCATTTTCCTCAAATGATTGCATGTGACAAACTAGGAATATCTTGAATTCTGGTACAAATTAAATGAAATGTAAATTTAATTAAGCCTGATGCTTGTTGCTCCCTTATCCTATAAAAGGGATTTTAGGGCTTATTACATCAAATTCTAAAGTCTAAATAGGGTTCTGGGTAAAAGCTAAGTTTAAAAAAAAGGGCACTTAGAATATAATGTTGAAGTAGGCCAGAAGTTTGTCTTGGATAAGAAGTCATGTATGTAACGATCTTAAATGAGTTTTATAGAAATTATTGATATCAAAACAAATATCAGTCAAGAAGCCGATACTCTCCTATGTATGTTCATTATAAAGTTATGAATGATAAATACTAATGGTGTTATCATTTGTCTTCAAAAATTTCATTTGAATATATTACTCCATTTTCAGCTTTAATTCAAGGAATTAATTAAAATGCTTGAATAGGGTTATAAACTTTGTAAGGAATGGCTTAGGATTGCTAAGAAGTGAATGTTTCTTGCACAGTGAGTTTTCATAAATGCAAAGCAATACGAAAATAGTTTGTTTCTTCCTTGAATGAGTAATTTGTAAATTACTGATCCTCTTGTGTACTTGACTCTGTTGCTCCAATTGATGAGACAATGGTCATTTTGTCAGAAAATATTGCATAAGATGAACAAATAATGTTCCTGTCCCTAGACTTATGAGAAGATAATACTCAAATTAAAAGAAATCTCTCCAAGGGTGGTAGAAGTGGAATTAACCTCAATTCCTAGTAGATAGCTAATCCTTCATTTGAAAATCTGCCAAATCTTCAGTGAAATTGATTTTATCTTCCATAAATAGGAATTAATCTGTGTATAAATGTGTTACTAATTGATTATATTGCATGAAAATGCAATTGGGATTACCCTCCTAGGTTTCACAAAGCTTGAAGTGAAGGAGTATAGACTTTAAAATCCTATGCTTGTTGTGTTGGCCATTAACCTAACGGTTCTTCATCATAGGAGTTGGCTACTTCTTAGAGAATTGTTCGGTTTTGCTGGAAAAATCACCAACACAATTTATGTTTGATTCCATTATGAATTGTTACTTACTATTCTCTGGCTTAGGCTATCTTGTTTTATTTTCGATAGGGTGTTGCTAAAGAGGGTATGGTATTTCAATTTTTGATAGGGTGTTATTGGAAAGGCTAGTTTCTCTCAATTTTTGATAAGTTTGCATTCTTCATGTGCAACATTTGTACAGGAGCAAGCCATTGTGGCACTAATATTAATTGTTGTATGGTATCCATATTGTGGGGATGGTTATAATTACACCTGATATTCTACACCTTATGAAACACATTGTAAGCAGGCACAAACAAACATTGAAAAGCAATGGAGGCGGTTATTGGCATGCCGTGGGAAAAGGGTGATAGATTTTCTGCCATGTGGGTACAAAATGTTGCCAAGATTGAACACTGGCTGGCATCAACATCAATTGCTGCAATGCTTCCCATGGGCTGGTGGGAGGCATATTTCCTGATGCGTGGGCAGAGAGGACCACCAAAATTGAATGTTGGTTTGCAACATGATTAATTGTTGTATGCACTCCGTGTACCAGCGATGGTTGTAATAACACCTCACGTTTAACACCTTGGGGTACACAATAGATGTCTAGGGTATTTTCAATAGCGAATGTCTAGGGAATCTTTGACCAGGCTACACTATTTCATTTTTTGATAGTGTGTTGTTGTAAAGGCTGGGTTCTATCACTATTTGATAAGGCCCCGTCCATAAAAGACAATATTTTAAATACATATATACATATATACACATACATGTATACATACAAAATTCTACACGCACACACATATATATATACAGATACATATATACATATATATACAGATATATATATATATATAGATATAAAACACTCCTTTCTTAACAAAACCTCATCAAAAATTGAAACAATACAACCTTGTTAGCAACACCTTGAAAATGAAACAATATAGCTTAAGCAAGAGAACTATAATCAACAATGCCCAATGGATATACACACACACACATATATATACATATCTATATACATATGTATATAGATATATATACATATATATACACATATATGTACATATATATATATGCACACATATTTACATATATATATACACACACATATATACACATATAAATATACACATATAGATACACATATATATACATATACACACACACACACACACACACACACATATATATACATACATATATATACAATGTTAATTTTCAAGAGGGGGTTGTTGAGGAGGCTATATTGTTTCAATTTGGGAACTTCTTTGGGTTTCTCTTTATGGCTTCCGTTTTCTGCCTATGCTTGGAACAGAATAAAATTGTTAACGTTATCTAGTTTTTGTTGGATGTTGCTATGTATGTCCGACCATATTATCCCATGCTTGAAAAGGCACTGCTGAAGAAAGACTATCATAGCTTTGGCTATATTTTTTGCATTGGTTTATTACTGTACATTTTTTGGTGCTTTGTGCAATTAACCATGTGTTCATGTTATACAGTCTATGTTTGATTCCATTATGCATTGTTGATTATTGTTCTCTAGCCTAGGCTATATTGTGCTATTTTCGATAAGGTGTCACTGAAGAGGCTATAATATTTCAATTTTTGACAGGGTGTTGTTGAAAAGCCTAGATTCTTTCAATTTTTCTTACGATTTCGTTCAGGAAAGAGTATATTTTAATATTAATATATATGTATATATGTATATATGTATATATTGTTTCAATTTTCAATAAGGTGTTGTTGATGGAAGACAATATTGTTTGTTAAAAGAAATATTATTTCATTTATGATTGTGTTATGTGGCTATAATTTTGGATGGGTTTTGTGGCTACAGTTTTGTGGGTTTCTCCATTTGGGTCGCTGTTGAAACCAATGTTGTTTGATTTATGGCTTCTATTTTCTGGTTATGGTTGGAACAAAATAAAATATTTCCCAGTGCATACAACTTTCTATTACATATGTACATAGATATATGTGCATGTAATGGATATCTATGCGTATATACATGAAAAATTCAACATTTACAGGTATCTGTGAGTTGTTTTAAAGAGAATATTGTTCTCATCTTGTTTTCAATGTTCTCAGTGCATATTTTCAATAAGGTGTTGTTGAAAAGGCTATATTCTCCATCTGCGTCGCTATTGAAACCAATGTTGTTTGATTTATGGCTTCCATTTTGTGGTTATGGTTGGAACAAAATAAAATAGTTAATGCTATTGATTCTATGTTTGGTTACATTAGGTATTGTTGATTATTGTTGTCTGCCTTAGGCTATATTGGGTATATTTTAATATTAATATATTTGTATATATATGTGTAAATATATACATATATACATGTACATATATACATATATTTATATACATGTCAATTTTCTATGGGTTTCTCTTTATGTCTTCAATATAGTGGCTATGTTGGAAACATAATAAAATTGTTGAGGTTATGCAGTTTTTTGTCGATTGTTATTGTCTAGCTCAGCCTATATTGTCTCATTTTCGATAAGGTTCTATTCAAAAGGCTATATTGAACGTCAATTTTTGATAAGGTGTTGTTGATAGAAGACAATATTATTTGGTAAAAGAAATATTGTTTCATTTATGGTTGCGATATATGGCTATCATTCTGCATGGGATCTATGGCTACAGTTTGTGGGTTTCTCCATCTGGCTCACTATTGAAACCAATGATGTTCAATTCATGGCTTCTGTTTTCTGGTTATGGTTGGAACAAAATAAAATAGTTAATGTTGTACACTCTATGTTTGGTTACATCAGGTACTGTTGATTACTCTTCTTTTCCTGAGGCTATATTGTTTCATTTTCAATGAGGTGTTGTTGAAAAGGCTATATTGTTTCAATTTTTGATAAGGTTTTGTTGAGAAATGAGTATATTTTTACTGTCGTTTCTCACTGTGAATCTGTGTGGGTTCCTCTTTATATACATATAAAATATATATATACATATGTATATGTATACATATATACATATATACATATACATATATATATATATATGTATATGTATATGTATATGTATATGTATATGTATATGTATATGCATACATATATATAGATATGTATATGTATATGTATATACATATATACATATATATAGATATATATTTTTCTTAAGTTGAATGCACATATATACGCATTATTGATTGCACTCTATAGAAGAGTATATAGCCATAGGGCAATGCCCTCTCAAAAATTCCATAGACATTTGCTATGTTCTCCAAAACCTTAAAAGGCAACCATTGCTTACAACCATCGCCACTACACAGAAACCATACAACAATTAATGTTGATGCCATTTCACTGGCCTTCTCTATCGGTGCACCAAACACTTTTCATTTAAAAATCAAAAAACAATCTACCACCTTTTCCCTGACCACGCTAAATGGAAGCCATAAATGAAACAATATAGCCTAAAGTAGACAACAATAGTGAACAATGCCTTATTCAAAACAACATGAACTACATAACATTAACTATTTTATTGCATTGCAATCATCGCCACAAAATGAATGCCATAAATGAAACAATATTGTTATCAACAGTCACCCAGATGGCCAAACTCGCAAAACACTGAAAATCACAGTGACAAACCCATACAAAAAAATCCCCACAATAGCCGAACCATAAGTCAAACAATATTGGTGTGAACAAACTATATAGTCTTTTTTCAATAGACCCTTATCAAAAAGGTAACAATATACCCTAAAACAACGCAACCTGTATAACATTAACTATTTCATTGTGTTGCAACCATCGCCATAAAAACACGCCTTTCAATAGTGGCCTGCATGAAAAACCCACAAAACACAGAAAGCTCGCAGTAACAGACCGATTCAAAACCTTCACTAGAAAACTCGAACCATAAATGAATCAATATTGGTTTCAACAACAACCCAGATGGAAAAATACACCAAAAACACACCAGATTAACTATTTTGCAACCATTCACACAAGAACGGAAGCCATAAATGAAACAATATAGCCAACAGTCACCCACATGCCAAAACCCACAAAACACAAAAAATCTTGGTTTCAAGATTAACCAAAAACACACCAGATTAACTATTTTTCAACTACTCACACAAAACATAAGCCATAAATGAAACAATATACCCATCAGTCACCCACATGTCAAAACCCACAAAACTATATAGTCTTTTCAACAACAATCGAGACAATGAAACAATATTGGTTTCAAGAGTAACCCAGATGAAAAAGCCCACAAAAACCACACAAATTCAACACAGGAAACACAAAAAATAAACAATATTGCCTTCCACCCATGGCGGCTACATGGAAAGCATAAACCAAACAATTTAGACTAAGCTACAGAGCAACAATCAACAATCCCCTTTGGAAAATAACATAAACTATTTTAGAAATACTCGACAAATGATTTTTTCAATATGCACCTCTTCCTGCTTCCTTCAAATACACTTCTTCCTGCTTGTTTTCTCTGCCCTTCGTTCTTTCTCCACCGCTTGCAAAAAATGGGCACAAAATTATTACAACCCACACTTTCCTAGTGCTTTTGCAACCATCGACACATGCAAAAAACACAAAATAACCTCCAAGCACCTTCATAGAAATTCCATAGCCGATGAACGCACTTGCACCTTCACAGAAGCTTTCCCTCCTCACTCATAGCTATCTTGAGCAATAAGATAAACCTAGAGAATGACACCCAACACTGCGTTATCAAAAATTGCACATGAATTCGCTTTGTTTTCTGAGGACTTTAAAGACATATGTTACTTGCACCATCACCACTACACATAAACCATACAACAATTAATGTTGATTCCATTTCGCTAGCCTTCTCTATCGTCGTGCCAAATGCTTTTTATTTAAAAAATTAAAAAATAATCTCCCACCTTTTCCACGACATCGAAGACCTCAAAAACTGGGAAGGTTGATGAAAATTCTGACCAAAGTTCACCAAAACGGGAAAACAACCTGCCACCTTTCCCCCGACGCCAGAAAAGTCTAAAACCGGGAAGGCTGACGAAAATTCAGACAAAGTTCACACAAATAGCCTATCGACTAAAAATTAAATCTAAACTAAACTAAATCTAAATTAATAATAATATAAAATTAATCAAATATGAAATTAATCTAAATCAAAATTAAAATCTAAATTAACAAATAAAATTTATTTTGAACTACTTGTTAAAAACTAACTAACAAAATGAGAATCAATTAAAATCTTTCTAACTGCCAAAATCAGGTCAGAAATCCTGAGAACCAAATTATAACAAAAATCATGGCCCAAATTCTTGGCATGTGATAAATCTGTCATGCATTCAAAAGATGCCCTATTTTGCCAAGCACAAAACTAATGTGCCCATTCTTTGTTTTTGACAGTTACAAAAGTATAGAAATGATAAGAAAAATGAAACGATCTAGCTTTTAGAGAGAGGAGATGAAGATTTGGCTCCAGTCTAGTCATGATGAGAAAAGCCATTTTGCAACCATATTATTTTCTTCTAAGATCCCACTAAAATCAGGGAATGAACCAAAAATTTAAATAAACACCAGTCAATTGCTCAAGAATAGAAGGCACTCTGCTTTTAAAGTGAAATTTATCTCAGTGAACCTCGGCTTGGAAAGTAGAAATCAATTTTTTAGATGCTAAGTGGATGAATAAATTGGAAGGTAGAACACATTTTCTTCTAGCATGTTATTTGGTAGAGGTTTGAACTTCCTATTTTTTTGAAATGGGTACTCAATGAAGTCTTTTATGTACTTCAGAAGATTTCCTAGAATATGGGTACTCGACCAATAGAGAGAACCTCAATAGATTGCCATAAAAAGCTAGCGCATGTGAGAGTTTTGAAAAAAAAAATGTGAAAGACCCAACCAAGGTTAGCAACTGCATGTTGCATGGTTAGCATAGACTAGGCACATGAAATATTTCACAGAATGCTCCTAATGGATGTTCCCTTATGCACAAAATATCAAAATACAGATAAGGTGTTTTAATGGTTCTACAAGCCGCTCCAAGGAATTTTCTTTCATGTAGTACTATAGGATATGCAAAATGTATTTATTTAATTCTTCAAAATATTCAATAAAATGTAATCACAAGTATAAAGCTAGATTCCAAGCTCACATGAAGATTTGGGTTCAATTGTGATAATATGATTATAAGTTTTGATTGGATGGCTTTGTGCAGTGACTGCGGGCGTGCAAGGGCCCGCGTGCCCTAGCCTTTCCTGCTCTGCTCTGTGTGGTGAGTGCTCGGCGGCTGTGGTGTGTGCTCGGGGGGGTCTTTGCAGGTGTTCAAGGAGCGCAGGTCTGCTGGGGGTGCGACCTTTATCCAGCTCGTGGGTGGTCTTTATTTCTTCCATTTTCTGCTGTGCATTTTTCCTGTAGGTGGGGTGTTGGGTTTGAGGCTGTGAGCCTTTGTCCCGCCCCTCTCTCTCTCTTTTTGGTGTGGATCGTGTTATTTGGTCCATGGAGAATCGAGGTTTTGCTCGGTCTAAGGCTTCTCAGGGGGATTTGGAGATGGTGGAGCCATCTTCCTCGTTACATGCTGGTGTTATGGATCAATTGGGTAAACCCCAATCTGGGGATGGGGTTTCCTCTTCAAAAGGAAGGCTACGAATTAAAAAAGTAAATGGATGTCTGGAGCGATCCGAGGATCGTCCAGTTTTGGTCATTCAACCTGAGCAAGTTTCAGAGGATGTTGATTATTGGTGTAATCATGCGCTTATTTGAAAATTTTTGGGCCTTCGTCTGTCTCTACCTGTGTTGGATTCCTGGGCACGTCGGGTTTGGAACCCTGAAGGTGATATGGAGATTATTTTGGCAGCTAATAATTACTTTCTGGTTATCTTTTCAAGCATGTTGGATAGGAATAGGGCTTTTGAGGGAGGCCCTTATTTCTTTAACCAGGTTGGGTTATTCATCAAGCCTTGGCACGTGGGCTTTAACTCCACTGAAGAGATCCCCTCGCGTGTTCCTGTGTGGGTTCGTTTGCCGAGGCTT